>PVIC010006807.1:0-53046 GCA_004025085.1 Thryonomys swinderianus
GATTGTTCCCACTAAGCACTAGTTAATTTTTTGTGGCTTAGGCTATTCTGAAGACCTAAGAAGGATTTCAATTTTAAGGGGTTTTTCTTGGATGATACTTAAGAATGTCGTTTGATGGTTACTTCCTGCTTCTTCCCTCACTCAAGCCAGTAAGGTGGACTTTTTCAGAGATGGAATTCTGATTAAGTTTGATACTGGGAAACCATTCATATCCATCTACCCGCCTGTATCAGAAATTTTAAAAACAGATCCCATGAAAGTCTTAATCCCTGAAGTCCTGGCCCATTAGGCCATTTTAATCTGCTTTCAATGTAGCGATGATGAATAAGTTGTATGGGAAAGGAATGGGTTTTCTTTGGTTTTCTAAGAGGATACCACCCAAGGCAAATGCCCTTTAATAATAAATGGCCAAAGAGTAAGACAGATGAGAGATTCATAGTGTTCCAAGATACTTGTCAAAATCTCAAATAAGGGTACCACCATTGTACAAATCATCCCTCCCACAGGACAGGGTAACCCAATTTCCAGATCATGTTTCCAAAGTCTCCCGGCAGCTTCTGGTGTGAACAGTAATTCTGTCTCCACCTGACAGTGGTGGGGCTTCCTGATTAGAAGTGCAGAAAAGCTTCATCTTCTGTCTCACTCATGGTTGAACGGTCACCTTTAGAGTCATGGAGAGACTCTGTGTCAGAGGTGGTACAACATGCAAAAACTGCTGACAGATGATGCCGTTTGGAGAACAGTTTTTAAATTCATGATAAGGAGACACATGGGGTATTCCTTAAAATATCCCCTGGGATAGTTAGCATCTCGTCTTCTCCACTATGAGAACTAGAAATGGACACCTAACTTGACACATTTGTATTTTGCCCCATTATCCGCTCTACATCTCTAAGGAGCCATCAGCAATATTTTTGTTTCAGTACCTTCCGGAGGAGTTGAGTTCATCCTCTCACTACATAGTGAGTGATACTTTAAAAATAGCCAAGGTGAAAATGATAGAAAGTTAGTCTGCTGCCAGGTCCCTGCTCTGCACCCTCACACGGATGCAGAGAGCACTCCCAGGTGCCGAGGGCTGTCCTTAAAGACAGCAAGCCAGTGTGAGCACATGTAAACCGTGTCCATATGGGCACAGTTGTCTCACATAAACATACTCTTTTTGCATCTTGGTTGAAAAGCAATGTCTGTATCCAAATATATCATATTTAATAAGCTGCCTCCTCCATCTTTTTTTTTTTTTTTGAGACAGGGTCTCACTTTGTAGTTCAGGCTAGCTCTGAGCTCACTATGTAGCCCAGGCAAGCCTGAAACTCAGCAATCCTCCTGCCTCTGCCTCCCAAGTGCTGGGATGACAGGTGTGAGCCACCATGCCCGACACTGTGGTATGTGGTATTGATTGCTGGTGGGCATGAGTCACCACGCCCAGCATTGTATGTGGTTACTGGGATCAAACTCAGGACCTTGTGCTTGCTAGGCAGGCGCCAGAACCACTGAGCTAAATCTCCGGCCCAGCTGCCTCTTCCATCTTAAAGGTAGTGCTGAAGTTGCCCCAACACAAGAAGTCAGTTCTTTGAGAGTTTTTCACTGGCAGGAGCTGCCCATGCTGGTAATGCCTTGTGCTTTGGTGTCCATAGAGACCTTATCCATGTATGTCTATGTAGGTCATTTTGGCCTAATTTGATATCTTTACATTCACTTTTTGTTCCAAAGAGACTCAGAAATCTGTTCCTTTAGCAAGTTTAGGCTGTGTGACTTTTGCTCCTACCTAGAACAACAGCCTGCTTTCCAGAAAGGAAGGGGAACTGCCTGCCTCCTGGGCTGAGAAAACTAATGTGGCTGAATGGTGGTTTCTTTGCCTTGCACTTGGCTTTTAGTGTTTGGAGGAGAGAATCTATTCATTATTAACTGGGAGTGTCATCCTGGAAGGAGGGAACAGACAGGACTCTCTCAGTCCATCCATTAGTCACATTTGCAGCAAATTAACAACAGTACAATGGTTGAACCCACAGCCTTGTGTGTGCTAGGCAAATACTAGCACTGACCTGTCCTCCATCTCTACAGCAGTCTTTATACCCCTGGAAAGAGCCTTTCCCACTAAGAACTGTGCTGTATTGTTGCCTCTTCCCTATCAAAACACTTACCTAAGCAACTGTTCATTAACCATTTTAATGCAATTTCCAGTTGACTTGAACAAATCAAGTTAAATTCTTTTTTTTTTTTAAGTTTTTTTGAGACAGGGTCTCACTCAGAGCCAGTTCAGACTGGCTCTGAGCTCACTATGTAGCCCAGGCTAGCCTTGAACTCAGAGAAATCCTCCTGCCTCTGATTCCTGAAGGCTGGGGTTACAGGCATGAGTCACCACACCCAACACTGTGATATGTGGTACTGGTGATTGAACTCAGGACCTTGTGCTTGCCAGGCAAAAGCCAGAACCACTGAGCTAAGTTCCCATCCCAGTCAAGTTAAATTCTGTAACAAAGGAAAGGAAAAGGCAATTCAAGAAGAAATGATCTTCTGGACTCACTCATAGTTCTAGAGCTTTCTGGAACCTTCTGTAGGCCCTGTGGTCTAGCAGTGACCCTAAGACTCCTCCTTTGTGCCTCCCAGGTTCTTGCCTTGACTGTATTAGAAAGGTCCTTCTCTCTGGACACACTGCCTGCCTTGCTGAAACACCTCAGAATCTGCTCCCAGCAGGAATACTTTGAGAAACAGTTCAGTGCACTGTTGAGAAAAGACACATTCAGAATTCATCGATCCTTCTGCTTGTTCTTCTCTCATGTATGTCCTCTGACTCTGGTAGCTGTTATTTTCCCCATCTTGCTAATATTCTATAAACGGTGCTCATTCCTCATTTCCTCCCCACCTGGCTACACCAGGCTGTCATTTCCTTTTTGTCTGCAGGATTGCCAGAAACCTAGAAGAGCAGTTAGCTGCTATGCCCTCAGAGCTCTGTGACCTTCTTTGACACTTGGCTCTCTGAGCTACTTTTCCTCCTCTGTATAACAAGGGGATTCCCTGTGTAGCTGAAAGATTTATAAGTCTTGAGATTTTTCTCTTCTCTGTTAGACAAAATATAGGAAGAACCACTCCCAGTTCCTGTGAGACCTGGAGCCAGTGATGTGACCTAGAGGCCCTGGTGGGGGCCAAGGCATGGGTAGGCAGTGAAGTGTCTTAGGAGGTTGGATAGCCACGGACTTTTCCAGACATACTCTCTATCGTGATTGTTTGTCAGCGACTTGCTTATAGCTAAGTTATGTCAACAAGATATTATTTAATGATAAAGATGAAAAACCTGAGCCAGGGATTTAGCTCCGTGGTACCATGCCTGCCTTGTAAACAGAAGGTCCTGAGTTTGATCCCTGGTACCAAACAAAAAAGGTGAAAAATCAGTGATTTTTATGGTTTTGTAACTGAGTAGCTAAAAGTTATTATGATAGATCTCTGCAGATGCTGAATGATGGTTACTTGTTATAAACTTATAATGACTTTAAATGTACATAAAAATGATGATAGTACAGAGAATTCCCATATATCTTGCACCCAGTTTCCTGTTATTAATGTGTCTTAAAGGTGGTGAAAGTGTTGGCATGTTATTGTTAGCTAATGTACATACCGCACTTTCCTTAGTTTCCCCTACACTCCTTGGTCCATTCCAGGATCCCACACAGAATTCCACATTACTTTAGGTTATCACACTTCTTTGAGATCTTCTTGGCTCTAGCAGTTTTGGGCTTTCTTTGTTTGTGTTGGCCTTGAGCGTTTTGAGAAGTAGCTAATGCTTTACCCATTACATCACTGGGTCTGAGAAGTATTTATTGGTGCATTGCAGAATCTCTACACTATGGTTTATCTGGTAGTTTCCTATGATTAGACTGAAGTCATGGGTTAGGGGGAAGCAAAGAAAATGCCCTTCACTTCTGTCTTAGTCACTGCTCTTGTTGCTTGGATACAATGCTCACAACTTAAAAGAGGAGAGGTTTATTTTTGGCTCCTAGTTCATAGAGGTTTTGTATGATAGTCTGCCGGTTCCAAGGCAGGATGACGTGAGACAGAGGGCAGGCAGACCGGAAATAGAAAAGAAAGGGAGGAGCCGGAAAGGATAATAAACTTCCAGGCTAGACCCCCCCGCCCAGTGACAATTCTCTTCTGATTGGACCCCATTTCCTAATAGCAAGTTAATGGCAAGGTGAGATAATCCAGTCCAAAAACCCTGCCTATGAGCACATGAGGCTGTCGGGGACCTCTAGATGTAAACTGTAACACTGTCCCGTCATACTGTCAGCATGGCTTTGCCCTGTGGATGCTGGCCTTGAAAGAGACCCTGTTTCTTGGGAGTGGGGAGGGAACCCCTTCCTCCCTGAGGGTGGCTGCTGGCACACCTGTCCCAGGCTCACTGGTGCCACCCAGGGAAACTGAGTGTGTAGGACACAGGAAAGCAGTTGAAAGCTGTCCAGGGTGCACACCACAGTGTGCATGGTGTGCGGGGCCCTACAAGGGCATGTTCCGTGTGACAGGGAGTGCACATGTCTTGTCTCTCCAAGAGCATATTGTATACACATTCAAGAATACTCAAGAGCATATCGTATACACACTGCATCAACATTTGGGTGCAGGAAAGAAGGCTTCCTGGAATAGTGACAATTATAACAACAAGCTCTCACTTGAAATAGTTCAACATTTTCCTGTTCTGGACTCAACTCTGGACTCCATGTAACTTAAAAGTGTGAACAACATGATTCACACAATCCTAGAAAGATTTGGAGAGTATTGTCATTACTAGTCAAGGCTTCTGAGTTTTAATTAAATTAAGATACAGTTGGATTTGCCTTTCAAACTACTATACTATATAGTACAGAATACTTGAAGTAACATTTTGTTTTTCCCGTCAGTTAGATGATTACTAAGGGTAGAAACATGGCATTAATTTGTGTTTCCTGTACAACATAATTTCTGCGTGTCAAAGGTTCTCTATTGAGAACTGAAAAAATCAGATGAGAGACCTCAGAATAGACGCAGCTGGATGTGTGGGCCTCCTGAAGTGTTTCTGTTCATGTTAGCAAAGTCTCGGGTGCTGGCACCTGATGTTAGAATGCTAAGAATTTAAGACATCTTGGCAGGAAATGGTTATAATGGACCTCCTCACTGTGCTCCAGTTGTACAAATGATGAAGTTAACGAGGAAGCACGTGGCAGTGGTGAAACTCCTCTTTCATTCTTTTTTTTTTTTTTTCTTTGACAGACTCGACCAGCGCAATGGAGTGTAAAGTCCTGCGTGGTCTTGGTCAGCAGATGCTGCGACGGAAGGTGGTGGACTGCAGCAGGGAAGAGAGCCAGCTGTCTCGCTGTTTAAACACCTTTGACCTGGTGGCTCTCGGGGTGGGCAGTACGCTGGGCGCTGGTGTCTACGTCCTGGCCGGCGCTGTGGCCCGTGCTGATGCCGGCCCTGCCATTGTCATCTCCTTCCTGATCGCTGCGCTGGCCTCCGTGCTGGCCGGCCTGTGCTACGGCGAGTTTGGCGCTCGTGTGCCCAAGACAGGCTCGGCCTACCTGTACAGCTACGTGACTGTAGGAGAGCTCTGGGCCTTCATCACCGGCTGGAACTTGATCCTGTCATACATCATCGGTAGGTCTGGGCGAGCCAGCGACTCTGCCTGCCCCCCACTCCTGTTTGTCCCTCCTCCAGCGTGCCCCTGCTGCCGGGATCCTCCCAGTGCGACCGCCTCGCAAGGCTGCCTTTTAGGAAAGGTTCTGCACTGCCTGTGGGTGTCGCTGTAGCAGCGGCACAAGGGGAGCCAAGCCAGGCCGGTGAGTCAGTCCAGTCCTGTAACTGGAAACAGAATTGGTAGGATGCTTCTGAGTAGCTAGAAAGTAACTTCTTTGTGCAGTATTTTTCCTGATTATTAACTACATCACCAACAGTGAGGAATTTAGGACATATAGTAAAAAACACAATGAAGAAAGCAGAAATATCCAACCTGACAACCCAGAAAATATTTTTCATTCATTCACTCTTTCCTTATTTTAATAAATACAATATTTATTGAGTGCTTGTCCTGTGCTGGGCATTTTGATGGATGTTAACAAAAAAACAAAGGAGTAAGAGAGTGTCTTAAAAGTTCATTAAGTCTAAGATAAAACTATTGTTAATATTTTTTGAATTTAAATTTATATTTCTGTGTAATATGTCTCTTTATAAAGCAAGAAGTGATACTGTCATATCATTAGCTGTTTTTCCATAGTAATATTGCTGTACCTCGTGTGTGGTTCTGAGTGCTTGACACAGGGGCCCTTGAAGTCTCTGTGGCTTCATCTCTGAGTAAGAGCCACCACTTCCCTTCACAGGCAGCTACCAGAAGTTGCATTCAGACTCTAGGGCACCTTCTTTTTTTTCAGCTTTAGTATTTCCTTTGGGCCAATACAGCTTCTTTGGAGTTCTAAAATAAAATTCAGAGTATTTTTTCAGTGCAGCATCAAAACTTGTAACTACAAATGGCTCTCACACACTGAAGTCTCTCAGTGGGGATGAGGCTATTTTAAATAAACCATTATCTTTCCAGAGGATTTACCTAGGTGTAAAACAAAAAAACACTGAGTATGAAATGTTTGCTACTTCTAGGCCCAACATATAAAGAGTCTTTGCCAGAATGCTAGTTGCCTATGTAAAGCTCATGCATGTATTACGGAAATTTATTCTGTGTTAGCTACTGGGAAGAATCATTTTTCCAGCTATTTTTTAAAGCCATGATTCAGAAAGAGGAAGGGGATCAGATGAGAAGAAAGACCAGGGAGGGTGAGGTTTGTTTGGGAGTCCTTGTATATTGAGTTGGGTGCCTTAGGGGTGCAGTGAGACCATTTTTTCTTCATTAGGTTGGGCCCTAATGGAAAGATTTCATAATAGATTGTTGTTTATGATTAAAAAATGGTTAAAGTTTAAATTTTGAAAAAACACTTAGCATGAAACAAATAATGAATTTGGATCACTCTTCAGATCACTTTGGAAAAACTGTACAGATAATTCAGATCATAGGGACCAGCAAAGGTTTTAGAAAATAAAGGAAAATACTCTATTCACATTTTGGAATTTTAGTGACATTTCCTGACAAACACCATTGGAAGAGCAATGGTTTTCTTCAGAATTAAATGAGGGAGAGACAGAGATAGACAGAGGAAGTGAAAGTTTGAGAAGCCACTGGGGTACAGCCTCTGCTGTGTCCCTTGAGACTGGGAGTTGGGGTTCATGGAGATGGGGCTGCTCTGACTGTGGTCCTTGGCTATTGGGATACTGTGCCTTCTGGGTCAGGTGGTATGAACCCAGGTTTAGGCCCAAAGTGGTGAATGGCTGATGCCTACTCTGATATGAGTGGTGGCTTTGCCACTGAGATGGGGGTCAGTCACCCAGAACTCTCCTTAGAGGGGAGCTTGGGGTGCAGGTAATGTAAGTTCTGCTGACATGGGTTCCTGGGAAAGTCTCTTCCTAAGCAGTTTCCCTAGACTGACTCTGTGCTCTGGGGTGTATGTGAATCAGTTCTGCGTTGTCACCAGTATGTATGTATTATTATTATTTTTTTTTTCTTTTTGAGACAGGGTCTCACTTTGTAGTTCAGGCTGGCCCTGAGCTCACTATGGTGCCCAGGCAAGCCGCCGTGAACTCAGCAATCCTCTTGTCTCTGTCTCCTGAGTGCTGGGATTACAGGCGTGAGCCACCATGTCCAGCACTGTGGTATGCGGTGTTGATTGTTGGTGGGCGTGTCTGCACGCCCAGCATTATATGTGGTTTCCGGGGATCAAACTCAGGACCTTGCGCTTGCGAGGCAGGCGCTGGAACCACTGAGCTAACCCTCCGGCCTATGTATTATTTTTTAAATGAAATCATATCAGTGGGATTAAACAAACCCTATCAAAGTGCCACTTAAATGGTAGGGGAAATGGATTTCTAATACACAGATAGGTACTTCTCAGCTTACAGTGGGTTACACCCTGGGAAACCCATGACAAAATGCAACCACTTTGAGTAAGAATCTGCGCCACAGCTGACTCGCTGCACCCAATCAGCAGCGCAGCTGCTGAGAGCCTCTGACCCTGGGGTGCCTGGGAGCTGTGGAGCTGCCGCTGCCCACCGTGGAGACAGGGTCATATTAAATATTGCTCCCCAGAAAAGATCCAAGTTCAGAATTCAGGCACAGTTTTCATTAAAGACATGGTGCATTACATCATTTTAAATTTGAAAAATGCTACATTAAACATTTATGAAGCAGAGTAAATAGACCTATTTGAAACACAAAACATGCCTGGGGGTTGGGTTGAGACATAAAATGTACTTCTTCCCAGCTCCCGTGAGTCTTTGCTTTCCCCACACCCCAAACTCTGGTTAATGCTCCCTCTGGTCAGCATTGACAGTGGTCAGGCTGCCATTGTGGAGTTCATGCCATCTGCAGACCCGTAAGCTGTTGACGGCTACTCTTTTTCCCCGCTTGAATGACAGCTGTGTGTTCTGTGCCAGGTACTTCAAGTGTAGCAAGAGCCTGGAGTGCGACCTTTGATGAGCTGCTCGGCAAACCCATCATGGAGTTCTCCCGGAAACACATGGCCCTGAATGCTCCCGGGGTGCTGGCCGAAACCCCTGACATATTTGCTGTCATCATAATTCTCATTTTGACAGGTAAAGCCACACCTTGGCAAAAACACTGGGTTTGGAGCATGGGGCGAAAGTTTCACGACAGGTTCCTAGTCTGTCTCTCTGTCTGTCTCTCTCCCTCTCATTTTTGTTTATGTTGGAGCTGGACTCCAGGGCTTTGTGCATGCAAGGCAAGTGCTCTGCTGCTGAGCCACACTCCCAGGACCTTTTGGTTTCTTTTCGTGTCTTTAGCCCCTACACACACACACACACACACACACACACACACACACACATTTTGCTTGTTTTTCTAATACATGCAGACATCTCTGTTCATCTGTCCAAGCCCTAAGGACTTTTAGATCCACACAGAGTTGGTTGAGTTCTGTGCCATTTAATTAAAAGATACCTCAGGTATTGAGTATAAATGTTTATGGAGTGAGATTTTGTCAGCACTGAAGGTTCTTTGTACAAGTGACTCAGAAGTAAAAATCCTTTTTGCTTAGTAGATGACCATTTGGAAAGGAAAGTGGTCATTTATCTGCCAGGAAACTGTTGAGGGATGAGCTCTGTCTGGAACATTAATGTTTGCTTGGACGCTGAACGGCAGGCATCTCGAGCGCTTGTGCACTGAACAACCACAGAACAGTCTGTTAGTAAAAAAGTCATGGGTACAAATTTTTCACCTCCAGGTATTATTTGACACAGTTCATGCCATCTTCTTGTTCCTGACGTTTGTCTGTGTCTTAGGTGCTAAATTGGGGGCTTCCCTTCCTGGAACATTTACCATATGTACATGAGACTGAAATGCAGATGTATTTTCATCTGAGGTTAAAAAATCTTGAAGAAGTTTTAGCAACAACATGCCTTACCTTCCACACTGCATAATTGAAATAATTTTGCACAAGCCAGTCTCGGCAATATTTCTGGTCCAGCTGGCAGAAATGTGTATCAGAAAGTAATTTTGCTCTACCATAGCGAGATTCTTATTTTCATAAACATGAGAGGGTGGGACACTAAAAGAAAAAATATATTGGAGCCTCATGACATCTTCACCCCATGATTAATTACTCAATTCTCTTCTAACATCTGTATTTCAGAATTTAATCCAGTATGCACTGCAGTTTTCATTTTTACAAGGGAAGGAGTTTCAAATCATGACTGCGCTTGAGTAGTGCTTACTTGGCCTCTTTCATGCCCATCTGGAGTTTAGCCAAGTGTGTAACTCAGCTTTCTGTTACAGTATCAAGTGCCTGAGATAATCCTCGTATCCATCATGGTGGGAGCACAGGTTGAGCAAAGCCATTTACCTCACTGCTAGAATGTGAAAGGAAGAGGAAGGGACAGGGGCCCCACAGTCCCCTTCCAGGGCATGCGCCCAAATACCTAAAGAACTTCCGGTAGCCACATCTCTTGAAGTTCCTCCATCTCCCAGTGGTGCTACCCTCGGCAACAAGCCTTTACTGCATGAGTCTTTGAAAGATATAAAATCTAAACTATAGCAATATAGTGCCTTTTTCAGAACGTTTAACTCTTGGTGTGAAAGAGTCAGCCATGGTCAACAAAATATTCACCTGTATCAGTGTTCTGGTCCTGGGCTTCATTGTGGTGTCAGGATTTGTGAAGGGATCCATTAAAAACTGAGAGCTCACAGAACAGGTTATCTTTAAGGACTTCTTAAGAAGAAGTCCTTAAATGGCATGACCTAACATGGGCATTTCTCAAAGATAGTGGTGTCATGAGGTTCCTGTCCCTTTTTATCACTTGTCTGATACATTGTTGTATCTTGTTTTGATTTTAAATGTGAGTTCAAAAGCCAGAGCTAGTCTGGTTTACACTTTTGTGTATGTGCTGGGGCTTGAACTGAGGGCTTTCACAATGAGCTATATCCACACACAGCCCTTTTTACCTTTTTTTTTTTTTTTTTTGGTGGTACCGGGAATCAAACTCTGGCCCTTGTGTTTCCAAGGTAGGTGCAGTACCACTTGAGCTACATCCTCTGCCCCCTTTTTTATCTTTTATCTTTAAGCCAAGGTTTCTCTAAGTTGTTAAATTGCCCAGACTGAGCTTGTGGTCCTCCTGTTTCAGCCACGTAGAGTGCTGGGATTATGGGTTCACACCCCCCAGTTTAGTCATTCTATGTTCATCGAGTCCATATGTTAGTGGTTTCAGCCACTTGTTACTGCCAACATGACTGACATCCCAAAGTAAATCTGAATAATTTCCTCTGACAGTTTTTTCCATCTGAAAAACCCTCATTCTACCAGGGAACTACACAGATCTGACCTTGGAAAAAATAGAGTTATGTCCTTTCCAAAATGGGGTGGCTCATGTGTGTCGAGGCCTTGCCTGTCTTCGGCCAGGGACTCGGTGTCATAGAAGGTTGACTGTCATGTTCCAGATCTCTGCAGCCCCTTGGTACTTTGTGAGTGTTTTTTTTTTTTAGTTCCCAAGGAGATCCAGAGAGCTTGGGAAACATCCCATGGACATCAGTTATTGAAGTCCCTGCCACTAGTCTCACACATGTCTTTGGAGGTTCAATGCTGTTTGTACTTTTTTTCTGTCATCTATTTGTTCCTGTTGTCATTGCTGTCCTTAAAGTGACCTACTTCGTGTGTGGTTAACAGTCAAGATTTTCTGTTTGTGCCTTTTTCAGGACTTTTAACTCTTGGTGTGAAAGAGTCAGCCATGGTCAACAAAATATTCACCTGTATCAATGTTCTGGTCCTGGGCTTCATTGTGGTGTCGGGATTTGTGAAGGGATCCATTAAAAACTGGGAGCTCACGGAACAGGATATCTTGAATGCATCCAGCCATCTGTGTCTCAACAAGTGAGTCATTTCTTCTGTCTTCTGGCCTGTGACAATTCCCCATATTTGATATTTAGCACCATGCACATATTTGGGGATATAATTTGCTCAGATAATGTATGCCTTAAAATCCAAAATTATTTGTTGAGTTGTTTTGTTTTGTTTGCTTTCCTGCAGAGAAGTCATTGAGGATGTTTGCAGGTTTGGAGTGCATTCTAAGGTTTATTCTTCTAAACTGAACAGTATTTTGTATGACAAGGAAGGTCTTCCAAAAAACAAAATCATTTCAGCTCTGAATAGTAGTCACACTACCTGAGGGATCTTTTTCCTCATATTTGGCTACATGACCAAGCTTTAAGTTTTATATTCCAAAGATATTCTCTCTTTATTTAAAAATGTCCTCCTATAACATAGATGTACAGAGAAGAAGAAATAGATGGAAAGTTTATTAAAGGAATCTTCCACACATTTGAGGGATCACGTCCCTTATCCCTGATGTTTATACTCAGGACGCTCAGAGCTTGAGATGGATAAAGGCCCGCTGTCCATCTGGGCTCTTAGGTCCCTGAAGGAACACTCCCTAACATGCTCCTGCTATGGAGAAAACAAATCCAAATAACTGTAATTTGTCTTTTTGATCTTCTCTGTCAGATTTTTAGATGAGTTTTTGTGTCCCAGGATGGAGAGTGGACTTGTCTGATTCTATTTTCTTCCAGGCTAAAGGCTAAACTGCTATGATACAGACACCTTCCAAGATGCAATCATGGCCAGTTTGGAGACCCAAACGTCTTCCATCTTGTTCTTCTGTCACCCCTGACAACAGCGTTTGTTGTCCTCCACTGCCTGGTCAGTGGTAGCCTGTGGGCACAAGCATGCCTCAGCTTTCCAGAAGTGAAAAGAGAATATGGAAGGGGAGCACACCCAGGCCTCCTGAGGACAGACCAGAAAGATACACTGTCTCACTGTCTGGGCTCTGTTGCCAAGAGCTTGGTGGGCAGCCCCATCTAGCTGCAAAGGAGGCTGAGAAATGCTATCCCACACAGGGGACCTCAGAAGTCACGCCAGCCAAGTCTGTGGCTGGTTTGGGTGAAGGAGTCCAGCCACCTGTTCCAGTGTTCTGATCAGTGAACAGGCCGTGTGTGTGACTACTTCACCCCTTAGAGCAGCAACATATTACTCATTCATGCTACAATTATGTGGTTATGAATTCACGTTAAAAATAACTCTCCTAAACTCTTGAATTTGTCTCAAAATAAGCCTTTTTCTCTTAAAATCTGTAACAGAAACAAGGACTTTTAATGCATCATTTCTAAGCATTCCAGAGTTGTCTGTATGCCAAATCTATTGGTACCAATTAATTCAAGGTGGAATAAAGCCAACTCGAAATATGCTTTGAAAACTTTGAGAGTGGATTTTACTGATTGCTGTTCTTAGGTTAGGAACAGAATACCAAGGGCCCCTCTTCCTTACTGGTTGCCAGTTGAGAGCTAGTGTCACTATTTCTATCAAGAGACTGAAAAAGAGAAAAAGAAAAAAACCCAAGTGTGGTGGCTCACGCCTTTAATACTAGCACTTGGGAGGCAGCGGCAGGATGACTGCTGAGTTTGAGGCTTGCCTGGGCTACACAGTGAATTCAGGGCTAGCCTGAACTACAAAGTGAGACCCTGTCTCAAATAACTGAGGGCGGGGGAGGGAGGCAGACATTGTGTCTGCTGGTGTTATTTGCTTTCACCAGTCATTTTTGAACTGAGTGCCCTAGCAATGCCTGAACTGTTCTGGCCTTACAGATAAGGTGCCATTTGTCACTGCAGCTTTTTGGCTACAGGTGGGGCATCTTCATTTCCATCTGAATACCCTGGACACTGCTGTTGGGGGGTAGGGTCTCAGGATCAGCCATTTGAGAGGTGAAGCTCTGCAGTCCCCTTTCATTTCATTAACATCTGCACATGGCTTTTGTTTTTGCCAGCTGTAGACTTGTGTTTCCGAAAATGGCCATGTAGTCTTGCATGAAATTGCTTGTGCCTCTGAAATAGCAGAGCATTTTCTGAGCAAATCATACATCATGCTGCAGTGTCAGCCCGCGCAGTTGGGAGCCTGTTTTGATTGTTCTGGGTTTGGAATTTTCTGATATCTTCTTCTTTCCACGACTTTCAGGGAACCCTCTGAGCCTATGTTAGTCTGTTTCTGGGTTTGGGGTTGTAGTGTCTCCCTGCAGTACCAGCAGGCTTCTCCCTGCCTTGACCTGTGCTGCCTCTGGCCTTCTTATCCAGGATCCTCAAAATAGGTAACAGGGGAAGTAAAAGTGATACAAGTTTATCCCACGTGGAAGCCTGTTGAGGTTTTGTAGGACATAAATGTCCATTTGGATAGAAACTGCAAAATAATGTTGAGTACATATAATACAGCATTAGATTTCTTCAGTTAACAGGTGGACATGGTCAATAACCTGGGTCAGGAGTCTAGTCCTTCCATCTCGTGGTCTTTTCCGTGGCCCACGTTTCAGGACCACCTGGCCTCATGGTGGATGCTCTTCCTGCTTCTCTTAGAAGGCAAGAAAAGGGAAGAGTACAAGAGCACCTTCTCTGCCCTCCTACCATGCATTATTCAGGAGATGGCTGTACCATGTCTGCTTTGGCCCCATCGCGGCGCCCCCATCTGGAGTCTGAGAGGCATAGGCTTGACTCTCACTGGTCCTGTGTCTGTCTGAAATATCCACGGCTGCCATAACTGTGTGAAAGGGGGAAACGAGGCTGTTGGAGATGACCAACAGGGTAGCAGGTGGCTATTATTCCTTTGGAGCTCAGTATAGTACATTTACTGTTAATTTGGTGGGCACAGGCCATGCCTGGGGGACCTGGCTCTGGCCTCGAACTCTACTTTGCCAGTTAGTTTCCTTGCTAAGAGTAAGTTGGATTGAATGCAGCAGGACTGGTCACTCAGCTGCAGGCGAGAGTAGTTCACTGAGGCCTGGGTTCAGCTCCACTGTGTCACAAGCTGACATTTGCCAGAGGTGGTCGGGGCAGTGTACCCCAGTCTTTCAGCGTACCCCACTGGATGGCTTGTGGCCCCACTGCCACACGCATGACTAGGTTAAGTGTTAGTTATTTAGGAAGAGCCTTTGAAAAATATTTCTCAACGTCTTGGTCCAAGGCATCAATAGAATACATTCTGCTTACTTTGTATTCATATGCTGTAACTGAGATCAGGAACATTTGAGCATAAAAGCTGAATGTAAAACTTTTTGAGTAAATAAAATAATCATACAGTTCGTATGTCATAATGTTTCTGTAAAAGCTTTTCATGGAGAAGTCTTATTCCCATTCCATTTTCATCTACCTCAGCCCCTACTCCCACAGTGTGTGGTCACTTTTATCATGTTTGGTGGGGCGACTTCTAGCTTTTCTTTATATAAAACAAGCCAATCCAAATGTGTGTATATTAAAGCCCCCCCACACACACACACACACACCGCCCGCCATTTTTCTGCCCCTGGCCTTGTTCTCTTACCAGCGCCCCCTGCAGTTTGGCGTTTGTATATCAACACCTCTCTTCTGAGGTCCCAGGAGCTGCTATAGTGGGTGCCGCTGCCAAGGGACCTGGCTCACCAGGCTCACAGCCCCAGGAGCATGCCCATTGTCACATCAGCTCTGGCAGTGTCTGACCCCTTTGCCTCAGTCCTGAGGAGCCAGTAAGATGCCTTTTCCTTTGCTCCTCCTTCAACCAGCCATCTACACTCCTCTCCTGTGCATTTTTCTTATATACTTTCCTGCATCTGCATGACTGAGGCATAGTCCAGCCCTCACTACCCTTCGACCCATCTCGTCTCTCCCGTTCAGTGATTCAGTCCCCTCTCCCTGCGATGTCCACCCTCCCCAGGCGCTGCAGCTTCATGGCTGCTGAAAGCAAACCGTCAAAGGTGGCCCTTGTTTCTGTTCATGGCCGTCCCAGCAGCTACTGACCTTGTGTCCAGGGGCACTTGAGACATGGTGTGGTTCCTCGAAACAGTTCACTTTTAGCCATAGCTTCTGTTTTGGAGCCTTGAGTTACTGGCAAGTAGAGGATGTTGGGTGGGGATCGTGCTTCTGGCTGGCAGCTCTGTGTTTCCGTGTCACTGAGGGTCTTAGGAGGAGGGTATGGGCCCAGCCCCAGTGGTTGGATCCTCAGCTCCCCGTCACCCCCAAGTACAAGATGGTTCGGGGCCAGTGATAGCGTGTGCCATCGTGGCTCTGGGCCCTGAAAACAGAGACCTCCTGCTCCCAGACTTGGAGTACTATGGTCTGAGGACCATGACTGAGGTCTGAAGCCCCTGGGAGCACTAAGAGGAGAGGATAATATTTCATATCGCTTCTTTTCAGAACTCGAGTGTTGCTCCTAAAACAGACTACACACAGCAGGTGCCGTGATCTCTGACTGTGACTTTTTTTTCCCCCCCTAGCGACACGAAAGTAGAAAACCGTGGTGTTGGTGGGTTCATGCCATTTGGTTTCTCTGGTGTCCTGTCGGGGGCAGCGACCTGCTTCTATGCCTTCGTGGGTTTCGACTGCATCGCCACCACTGGTATGCCCCTCCCCCACCACTCCATGGTCTCCCACTGCCTGGAAGACACGAGAGCCTCCTCCCACCCATAGCCAGAACTTCTCCAGCTCCAGTTGCCACTCTTGGACCTGTGCATAATGTAAAGAGGTGCAGCTTCCTGCCGGTCTCTACCTCTTCTATCGCTTTCCAGAGTGGTGGTGCCTGACAGGATGCTGGGTCTTGAACATAGCTAAAAGAGCTCTGGTCTTCAGTGTTAGAATAGACTAATCACAGTATGGCTGCTGTCTGATTGCTCTTCTATGTCATCTGGGAGAAGTGAGAACAATGAAAATACTGTCAACTGGTCGACTGAATAGGCTGGGCTCCCTTGAGTTTCCTGGATGTTCTCAGCCGAAGGAAACAAGTCTCTCACTTACCTGGGCCTCACTGTAATGACGGAGAAACATCCCAGGGCTGGGGCCCCCCGGAGCTGCCTGGGATGTGTCTCCTCCACACTGGGGAGCTGCAGACCCCGGTTCCTGCAGACTGGACGGTCCAGGCCAGCTGTCCTTGATGTGGTGTGGGTGGGCACAGTGCCTCCTGTTATCTGACTCTTGCTGCTTCCAGGTGAGGAAGTGAAGAATCCCCAGAAAGCCATCCCTGTGGGCATTGTCGCGTCCCTCCTGATCTGCTTCATCGCATACTTTGGGGTGTCTGCTGCCCTCACACTCATGATGCCCTACTTCTGTCTGGATGCAGACAGCCCCCTGCCTGATGCTTTCAAGCATGTGGGCTGGGAAGGTGCCAAGTACGCAGTGGCTGTCGGCTCCCTCTGTGCGCTTTCGGCCAGGTGAGTGGCTTCCCACCTCCTCTCCTCACTCCTCATGGGGCTACTGTGCAGAAGGAGGCAGGCCAGGAAGGAGGCAGGCTAGTGAGGCCAGTGGGAAGGAATACAGCCTGGGATTTCCTTTTCCTCCTAAATTCAGACTGGCATGCCAACTCTGTGCCTTTCCCGTGCTCTGGAGCAGCTAATCTCAAGGGTGACTCATATTACTGGCACAGTAGTTTCTCCCATTCATAGGGAGCCTCCTCCAAGACCCCCAGTGGAAGATATCTTCCCTACATATGCATACTTGTGATAAAGTTCATTTTATGCTCCAGTCCTAATAAGAGATTAACAATATCTGATAATAATGCAGAACAGTTATAAAAATATAAGAACTGGTCAAAACTTATCAACCATTTATTTCTGGAAATTGCCATTTAATATTTTTAGACTGTTATTGATCACAGGCAACTGCAGCTATAGAAAGTCAAAAAACCATGGAGAAAGGAGACTGTCTTATTTCTTACCACAAAGATCCTGAGGCCACCTGTTGCATATGATTTGCTTAATAAGTGACAGGCTCTAATTCCTTAACTTTTGACCTCAGGTAAAGGCCTCCTCTTGACCATGATATTTTGGGCCTTCATTTGGCTGTGAAGGAGGGCTACTTTGAAAAAGAGTCCTTTACTGGTATAGGATGCCAACTATGTAAATAGGAACCACTTCTATTAATTTCCCACAGAGAAGTCCTTAAGAATGCAACAGTGTTTTTATTTCCTAGCCCAACATAATTGTAAAAATACATACGAAGTTTCACTTCCATTTACTTATGTCTAGACTGCATGCCAACCTAACATTAGATATTCCCCTTTCTTCACCTTCCACAAGTAGATTATGTGTTTTATTTTTTTCCAAGTCGATAGAATAAATACTGAGTCTTAGAGCTGGGACCTCTACATGGTTTGAAGGGGAAGCAGTTCTTGCAGAGAAGCACTGGCCCCCTTTCATCGTTGAACTGCACATGGTCTCAGTACGGTGCCTTGTTTCCTGGTAAGCTGGTTTCACTGTGCGCTTTGTCTCCCCACCCCCAGCCTTCTAGGTTCCATGTTCCCCATGCCGCGAGTTATCTACGCCATGGCTGAAGACGGACTGCTGTTTAAGTTTTTGGCCAAAATCAATAATAGAACCAAAACACCAGTAATTGCCACACTAGCCTCAGGTGCTATTGCTGGTAAGTACCAGAACTACTGTATTTTTACCTGCTAACATTTTAATAGCAGCTGTCCTTCCTTAGGAAGACATCTTCAATTGTGTTGTTCTGTAAGAAACTGTAATTTGCCTTTTTCACCCTTGGCTTTTACACTTGGAACTTGCTTATGGAAAGATAACTACCCCCCTGGCAAAAGATAGAAAGCCAGTTTTACAGAGGGTAGGATGGAATTCTGAGTCTGAAGTCGTTACCCTCTGCACAGACAGAGTTTAAAACATACACTATCCCTTCAAACTGTCCCCCTTTCTCCATTTGAACATCTCCCCAGGTAGACTCCAGCAGGTCGACATCTTGCATTACACAAGGCAAGTGGGACTTCAGGTGGGTTCCTTAGAATCCATATCTTAACTCAAGGATTTTTGGAAAATGAGTGTCCCTCATAATCAGTGTTTTATAAAACATGCCCCCAGATCCACAGGGAATATTGAGGGTGTTATTTTACCTCTGAGTTTATAAATAATAGCAGACCCAGAAGAGTTTTGTTTCCCCTAGTCTGATTTATTCCCAAGAGGACAGTTGTGACCAGTGAAGTCACTAAGGAGTGCTCCACGCTGTGTGATGTTCCAGGATCCCCAGTTAAGGAGAGAGGGCCTGTGGGGGAGCTCGCGCACACTGCTGTGTGCTGTTTCAGGTTGGCTTGTTTCGTGACTGCATGTTAGACCCCAGGAGCAGGTGCCAGTCCACTGTACAGGCGGAGAAGTAGAGACCAGAGAGACACAGAGAGAACATGCAGCAGGAGGGCAGAGCTAGCTGCTGGTTCCTGCTTCGTGTTTTGTCCAAAGCAGCCAGGTTTCTCCCGAGGTATAGGTTCAGTGATTGGTTGTTTTTGTAATTTAGGGAATGTGGTGTGCCAGTCACAATGTGCTCCACAGTGACCCTGAATTATCTGAAATGAATTAATTATTCATTAAGTTTTATTACCATATATACTTTAACAAAATGTACTTAGTTTTGTGGGTTATTGGTTTTCTGACAAGGAAAGCAATTTGTATGTATTTAACAAAAAGTTTTCTGAATAATTCTCCACCTTGAGAGTGATTGCAATGTTCAGCTTGAGGGGTGCTGTGTGTCAAAATATGTCCAGTATAATTAAAGAATTAAGGAATAGAAAACACTAAATTTTTTCAGTGTTTATATGTAATTGCTCATCCTAAAGACTAACCTCAATTTCCTTTCTGTGCCAATAAAAGGAGACTGAACAGTAATCTTTCAAGTGATTATAAAGAGAAATGGAGGCATTCGTGGTGTGCACGGTTGGATACTCCTCTAATTATCCAGAGGCCTTCATTGCTCTTTAATTGTATTATTCATCCTCAATTTAAGTGTTTGACTTGCAGTGATCAAGTGTGGCTTTAGAAATATTTGTGCAAAAATAATGGTTTCATGTTTATGTTTTAACTTGTATTAATTGCTTCTGTTTTGAAAATATTTCAAAGTAGGATGCCAAGTTGCTATTTAAATGGGTAGTTTTACATACATATCAACATAAATAGAAGCATGTGTGCACATAGAAAAGATTTTCACATGTTCATCACCATCATCACCGTCATTGTTATTTTTATTTGCAGTAGTAGGGATTGAATCCAGGGCCTCATGCACATGAGACAAGTGCTATGCTATGGAGTTACACTCTCACGTCAAGCATGCACGTTTAACCCTTAAAGCTGATAGATGTGTGTGTGTGTGTGTGTGTGTGTGTGTGTGTGTAAAGGGCTGGTATTTAAGAATAGCTCTGCAGATCCCTTGCTTGTGAAATGATTTTATATATGGAGAATGACTCTGCTTTCCCTACTCACCTGGTTAAGAGCCCCTCTGAGTCCTCACAGAGACCAGATTTGCCCTCCTTTGCTTTCCCATCACTGTCA
Source organism: Thryonomys swinderianus (assembly GCA_004025085.1). Classification (NCBI taxonomy): domain Eukaryota; kingdom Metazoa; phylum Chordata; class Mammalia; order Rodentia; family Thryonomyidae; genus Thryonomys; species Thryonomys swinderianus. The sequence goes on from PVIC010006807.1 coordinate 19,900, forward strand.
TCCACTGATGCGTATGTCTGGAGCAGACAGTCAGTGAGGCCAGGGGCGAGGTCTCCCCTGTCTAATAAGTGATTGGCATACTCTCAATCAGTGTTGTATGGAGGATGCATGGGTGAGTGGAGGATGGATAGAAGATGAGTGGATGGGCAATAGCTAGATAGATGACAGAGGGATGATGATGATGGATTGGTGGACAGATATGTCTGTGGATTCTGGCTCTTCTATTCACTGATTGTTTAACCAGAGATAAGTTTCCTATCCTGTCTGATTTTAATTCCTTCATCAGTGGTGTAGGCATGGTTTGCAAAGTTGTGAGGATCAAAAGAGGATGAAAGTATTTTTTATACAAATGTTTATTATTATTACTGTCTGTTGGGGATTGTGTGTGTGTGTGTGTGTGTGTGTGTATGTGTGTTAACCCAGAACCTGTCTTCCCTGGAAGAAGTATTTTCCATGGAAAGGCTGGTGGTGGGACTGGGAATAAATAGCCTCCCTTGTATACCCTGGGTTTCAGCAGCCAGTGGTCCTGGCTGTTTATATGTGCAGAGGACCATCCCTAGACACTGATGTCTGCCTTTCCAGCTGTGATGGCCTTCCTCTTTGACCTGAAGGACTTGGTGGACCTCATGTCCATTGGCACTCTCCTGGCTTACTCTTTGGTGGCTGCCTGTGTATTGGTCTTGAGGTATGTACAGTTTTTCTAGGCTCCATGATAAATGTAGGTATATCAAGGTCACTGTATGACTTTTCCATTAGTGATAGCTTAATCAAGAGCTCCCCAAGAGAGGTTGGGATGTATAGTTGAGAACCTGGCTGGGAGGATTACTAGAAAAGAGTTAATAGTCACTCCTATCTCCCTCTGTAATGTGTCCTTGTATTTCTGGTTAGCTGTTAGGAAGGTAACAGCTTCCCAGTTCCACTGCTGTGTCTAACTCCTGGGATCACAGTTTTTGAGGGCTTAGGGTAACCAAATGGCTGCAGCTTGTCCAGAGGGGTTGGCCCTTAAGAAAATTGGGAGACCAAAGCCTGGTGCTTCTGTAGCCTGGTTTCCCTGAGATGGAGGAAGGGATATCAGTATATGGTGCAGAATGGCTTAGGTGATGTTCATGGCTGTTTGTGTTTTGAAACAGTAAGTAGCTCCTAGGCCCTAGACGCAGTGCTTGGTATTCTCTTCCACCCCAGGACCCTCCCAAAGTATGTACATGCCTGGACTCTAGTTATTCTTTGCCCTGGGAAAAAGCCTCCATTTCAGGGATGGGCTAAGCAGCATTTGTTGTATTGGGCACCCAGCAAGAGTTTAAGAGCTTAATTTCTTTTCAGGAATTTGTACTTTCAAGGCCACTGATTCCATTTCTGCTACAGTCAGCACCTACTTTAAGCAAACCTAGGCTGACCCTAAGCAGTGGCTTTGAAGAATCAGCCAAACTAATAGGATTCTCATCTCTCCCCAGACTCAACACTAGAATGTGCTCTGAGGTTTCCCCATTTTTAACTGACCAGCCATGTTGCACAAGTGTGTCAGTACAAAATGGTTAACTGTCTTTATGCTCACTCTTAAAGTTGATTTTATGCAAAATAATTGTGAAAGCACTCTTTTTCAAAGCTGGCGGAGAAGATTTCCACTCTGCTCATTTTGGGTGGGAAGATAAGGCACCTCATTTAAAACAGATGCTTTACTTGCAGGCAGCTTGTCTCAGAATGCCACAAGCTACATCCTTCACCAGCTCCAGAGAATTATTTTTTACAAGGCACTTGGAATTTTAGACCAAGTTGATCCAATTAGGTCACATGCAAAAAATTTCCCAAATCCATTAGCCTACAGGTACAATTCTCTGGCTCTCTGTGGCAGATAGAATCCTATTATTATTGCTTTCTATTTCTGTCTTCCCATCTAGCTTGCTGTGACTGTGGTTTGGTGGGAAATGTCCTAATATCTTTTTTTTTTTTTTTTGAGACAGGGTCTCACTTTGTAGTTCAGGCTGGCTCAGAGCTCACTATGTAGTCAGGCAAGCCTGGAACTCAGCAATCCTCCTGTCTCTGCCTCCCGAGTGCTGGGATTACAGGCATGAACCACCACGCCCGACAATGTCCTAATATCTTAATATCTAAGGGACACCACTATTTCACAGAGCAAGAGAAATTCTTTCAGGACATTGCACTGGGCTGCTGCTTCACAGTAGAGCTCGTGTGCCTTCCACAATAGGGACATGGAGTGTGGGTGTTGCCCAGAAGCAGGAAGGAAGACCCAGGTGTCTCTTTCTCCAGCTGTGCATTGCTAAAGACTGGAAACTTTCAACTGCCTCTTTCCTATTTTATGCCTTGGGTCCCTCTGAAAGTTTGTTAAGAACTTAAATTGTTACATGTCCTTTTGCTTAATGCAAGCATATCTCAGTGGTCATACAACTTTCATTTCCTTATAGGTACCAGCCAGAGCAGCCTAACCTGGTATACCAGATGGCCAGAACAACTGATGAATTAGATCAAGTCGACCAAAATGAGCTGGTGAGCACCAGCGATTCCCAAACAGGCTTTTTACCAAAAGCAGAGAAGCTGTCTTTGAAAAATATACTCATACCTAAAAATACGGAGCCTTCCAAATTATCTGGATTGATTGTGAACATCTCAGCCAGCTTCATAGGTTAGAGTTTGACTTTTCCTCTTTATGGGTTTGGGGTCTTGTGGTTGGCATTGCCGGTTCTCTTGTCAGTGGTCATGGCAGTGGAGTGGGAGATGTTGCTGGAGATGAGTATCTCTTTTGTTACCTGACTGTGACAGTGGCAGTTTTCCTGTCCCAATTGTGGTTGATAATGCCCTCTGGACAGGTTCTGGGGGAACTGAGGGTACCTGTGGGGACTAGAGAAATGGTTAGGTATGGATTACTCTCTCTCCCCCCTAGCTATTTTTATCATCACTATTTGCATCGTGGCTGTGATTGGAAGAGAGGCTCTGGGCCAAGGGGAGCTGTGGGCAATCCTTGTGGTCATGGGAGCAACCCTTCTCAGTGCAGTGGTCATGGGCGTCATCTGGAGGCAGCCTGAGAGCAAGACCAAGCTTTCATTTAAGGTGAGCAGCCTGGTGTAACGGGGCTATGGGGAACCTCCTGGAAGATTACAAACCTCGCCCTCCTCCTGGGAGCGGGGCCCTGACTCCAGAAGGCCAGGATAGGCCCTCTCTGGCCCTGGCTCTCAAGAGATGGGTGCACCTTGTCCACAGGGGTATTGCATATCATTTCCAATCCTTGGAGATGACCAGGCTTCCGTATCTCTAGGTTGTATGAATACTAAAATAATTCATCCTTAGAGTTAAAATGGCAGTTCTTCTACTGGTACTTTCTTTAGCAGGCAAATAAGGAGAGATTAAATTGGTGATTGGTAGCTAGAACTAGGCTCTCCCTTGATTTGCATGTGTTTGGAGTGTGGGGATTTGTGTCGGGTTGGCTAACCTCTGTCAGATGTGACACCACCTTCTGTCTCTGCAGGTGCCCTTCTTGCCAGTTCTCCCCATCCTGAGCATTTTTGTGAACATCTATCTCATGATGCAGCTAGACCAGGGCACGTGGGTCCGGTTTGCAGTCTGGATGCTGATAGGTACGTTCACTGTAGCGAACATTCAGTATTTTTAACCCCCCTCCCCCCCGCCCGCCTTCGGAGGTTGTGTGGGGACTGTTCATCTGTCTTTTCTGCCACCTGACTGCCTATTTACTGTCATAGAGCCTCTCTCATTCCAAACTATTTTTTGTAAGGAAAATTATGTCAAACTCCTAGTAGATGTGGGTCCTCCATCCCCTTTTCATCTTAATAGCTTATTGCCCAAACTAATTATCTCATCAGGCCAAAGGTTGAGCACAAGGCCATAAGTACTGTGAATAAGACACCCATTTCACCAGATGGGAAAATGTAGGCTATGCCTCCCTTCAACTGCCCAGCACCTGGCTGGTGGGCTGCAAGCGCCAGACTCCCATGGGTTCTCTGGAAAAACAGAATTTCCTGAAGAGGAAGATCCAGAGCTGCTAAAGGGTCAGCATATGACCAGGGATGGCTGCAGCATATAGGGGTACAGCCTAGTCTGCGGGCCAGCTGCTTAGGTGCTGGCATCTCTGTGACTGTCTGTATCCTGGTCCCTCTGGGGTGAACGGGCTGGACTCAGATCCTTCCTCTTAGTGCCTTGTTCTTGTGCTGGTATCAAGGGGACTGGCCTTGACCCTCTCCCCTGAAGACTGTCCTAGCCAAGATCCTCAGCCATGGGTTCACATGCTATGGGGCTGATAGCTGCTGTTTCGTGGCTTCCTGGGGGCTCATGAGAGGTACTTTTACTTGAGGTTCTTCACTGCTCCCAGGACTGATCCTTATTCTCAGCACAGCGCAGCCCATATCTAATTAGACAGACTTGCTCACAGCTCACTAAGCCACTTCTTGGTGGAAATGGACACCTCTTCCCACCAATCCTATACAAGTCCTTATATTCTAGAGGCCGGGTCACTTCCTGGGCTCCTGCTGTCCATGGCCATCCAGTGTCAACTATACAAGTTATCCTGACCATCTGCTTTTGATTCTTCAGAATTAAAAGTCAGAATTAAAGTCCTGAATGCTGGAAGAGAGCTATGGATTCTTGCGTTCATTACGTTTTTGGTCATTAAATGTTTCCTGTGGTGTAACTGTCACTTATTTAGAAAAATGAGGGCACATGTGGACTGTCCAAGCAGAGATCCTGGAGACCTCTGGTTCACTGGAAATCTCACCTTACTAGGGAGCAGCATGATTTTGCGATGCCCTTGGGCCCTCCAGAGGTGAATAGGTACTAAACCAAAGGACCCAGAGCTCTTCATGAGCTCTTCGTGAGGTCTGCTGGCTGCTCCGGAGGGCTCCCATGTGAGGCTCTCCAAAAGGACGAGCAAGCTTTGCTGTGTAGAGGCAACACTCTCGCCTTGGCTGAACTTTGAAGAGCCTTGTTCCTACAGCTGTGGGAGGAGCCCGGCTGCCCTCTGGCTCTGAGCCAGCCTCCTGTACAAGCGAAACTCCCTGCTCTGCTCATACCTCTTCTCTGTCTTGGCCCACAGGCTTCAGCATCTACTTTGGCTACGGGCTGTGGCACAGTGAAGAGGCATCCCTGGCTGCTGACCAGGCAAGGACTGCTGAGGGCAATTTGGACCAGTGCAAATGACCCACAGCCCTGCCCGCTGGAGGTGGCAGCAGCCCTGTGGGGGTGGCCACAGAGGACAGGGAGGTAACTCCCACTCTCTACTGATGCAAAAGAAACCATCTGTACCTATGGCACCTCCACTGCCACCAAAGGCTCAGACAGCTGAACTGCAGCAGCCAGCTCGCAAGGCCCTGCTCACCTCTGACAGCTCCCTGGCCTGGGCCACCTGGCTGCGGTTGGCACCTGTCTCTTCACTTCCCTCCGAACAAAGAAACAAACCCTTCCCCTCGTCAGCTCGACCTTGCTGCTGCACCCCTGGGCAGAAGGGAGATTCTTTGTCTCCTACCTTGGAAGCACACCTCCCTTCCTGAACTGCTCTAGTATTGCAAATGTACAGACTCCAGACCTTCAGTAGCCATCTTCCCCTTCAGCCTGAACTGCGGTCCATAGATCCAAGATGAGTACCACAAAATCCCAGCTGTGCCACCCCAGAGCCTCTCCTGCCCTGAGTTGCTTCCAGATGGGTTGTTAGGATGAAGCTTCTCCCAACCATCTGTCCTCCAAACAGGGCTTTGCTCTGACATGGTGATGGGCGGATCACAGCCCACAGCCCAGCAGCAGGACTGAGGGCAGGAAATTTGCTTTGCACGCAACAGGGGAGGCTCTAGTGGGAGCAGAAGCATCAAGGTGGGGGAGAGCTGACTTTGCTATATGTGTGTGCGTAAACTGGGGGCTTTCTCCAGTCTACTCACCAGGACTAGCACAGTTTGTGCTGCTTTTGTGTCTATATTGTTGCCTATGTGTTCTGAGTAACTGGAACACAAGACTGTATTTGTGTAGGGCTGGTCTCAAGTTGGAAGAGCTGAGAACTCTTTTCCTTGGGTCTGTGCCATTCAGAGTTGCCTGAGTTTTAGAAGAGTCTCAGGACAGGTGGCAACTCTGCGGGATCATGATGCTTCTGGCCTCTGATGTGGTCTGTATGGGCTTTTACATGTAATGAGATTGAACCCTCCTGTTAGTTGCCATGAATCACTCCATCAGGTTAAGTTGAGGCCTAATGTTAACTTGAAAAATGACCAAATAATTCCACATGCCATTGGCACATTGTTCCGGGTGTGTGTCCAGTACGGGAGAAGACTTGCTGTCTTATTGCTGTCCCTGCCATGTATGTGTCTTCCAAGTGCTGTGGCTTTGTAAACTGGTGAGATTCTGTACATAACTTGGGCCTTGGGCCTCCATAGGTCAGAAGCTGTAGGTCTACCTGGGATGCCAGTGTCCTTCTGTGGCTCCCTGTGTATACCCTGTACCTCACCCTCTTCCCTATTGTTTGGGTGCGGCCCACAGCCAACACTGTGTCATACACTCCTCGTAGACTGAAGCCAAGGGACAGGACAGGATGGATGGAGCCTCCTTTCCTAGCAGAACACCATTCAGAGGCAGCAAGGCTGGTTTGGATGGGTTGAGGGAGGTCAGGGTTTTAGACAGCATAGAGGAAAGTGCTGCTTTTTAGTCCATCCCCACTTTGCCCTCAAGACAGTTAGCCTGGTGGCACTTTTCTTCCCACTGCTGCAGAAGGTTCTTGGAGAGAATTGCACAATTAGCCAAAGTGGGCTGGGATGGAGATTGGTGTCAGGCAAGGCTCTGGGTTTCACCCCTCGTGCTAGCAAATAAATTAGTGAAACAGCCTAGAGGTCTGGGCTGCCAGTGGAGGGGGGCGGGCAGCCACAGCATCAAGAGCTGCACCTTTGTATCAGACCAGACCATGCACTAGAAGCTTTATTCTGAAGATCATCTGTATTTCAGAGGGCGTATTATAAGTATCCCTGCACCTCCCACATCTTGGGTTTCCAAAGAAAGGTATTTAAATTTATGTAGATTGGTGCTGTAAAATATTTTGATAAATATTAACTTATTTTGCTGGGGTTTTAGTTATCTGTTGTCTTCTTACAACCTGTTAGCTATGTGTTTGCCTGATTTTTTTGTTGTTTTTTTTCTACAGACACAAAGAAAATATAAGGTAAAGGGAATATCCAGTGAGGTGGGTGTGGGGAGAACATTTTTATCTTTTCTGAACTTTATTTTCTGGCTAAAGTTTCTGTACAAGACAGCACCCAGGAGTCTATTTACACTTAACATGCTACAGCCTGCATTGTTCCAGAAAGTTGAAATTTATATTTTGGTTTACCCCCGTATGGGCCCCATCAAGTGGACATGCTGATAGGAGAGCCACCTCTGCTCCGTCAGGGGCCTCAGCATGGGACACAGGAGCCTGCATAGGTGAGGAGCAAGGGAGTGTGGTATTCCTGCATCCTCCTTTGTTGGAGGAATGACTTCCTGGTCAGGAAAGGTGACTTATATGAGTAATTGCTCGGCCACTGTGGCTTCCTTAAGAACAGGTAAATGCTGTGACCAGGAGCCCTCCCCTTCCGTGTACACAGTGACACATGGGGGTGAGCCTCACAATTCAGTATACTTTCTTATTGATCCCTCACTCTTTCCTCTGCAGTAAAAGCACACACAGCCTCTTGCTCCCAAGCCTCAAGAGTGACCATAGTTCCACATCTCTGAACTCTCTGCCTGAATAAGATTATCACTCTGAGTTGCAAGGCTTAGCCAGTATTTTCCTGAAGTCAGAATTTGTATATCCTAGTGCTTTCTTTGGCAGCACATATACTAAAATTTGTACATCCTAAAGATACGCACATCCTGCAGGAATACAGGGTGCACTTTTATTCTGCCCCACCCCCACAGGGTCATATTAGACATTTTCAATTAGTGTCTTTCCTGTCTCTGGGTTCAAATTCATGAAGCGCCCACACAGCAGAGATGCCCACACCCAGGAGCTCTGGTGAAAGGTGAGGGTGGGGACCTTGCCATAAGGAGGGAACTGTCCTGGGAGACATGGGGTATCTGGACACACACATTCCCCCTAGACAGGCCCTTGGGGGTCAGATTTATCTTTCAAACCAAGAGGAAAGAATTGTCCACTTCTCTTTCCTGGGCTGATTGAGGAAGTTTGCTAAATTTGGGCTGTTAGGATTGCCCAGATTTTCCCTCACTTTGGGTTTATTTTTGCAGCAGTGAAAACTTTCCATGGAGTCTCTTATCTCTGTCTGGCAGTCAGCATTGTGATGCGGCCAGAGTGACTGGAGTGGCCAGGCTTCTCCACCTGCCCACCCCACGCCCAAGGCATGGGCACACTTCTCACCAGCGGCACACCCAGAGGGAACATGCGGCCAGCCCCACCTGACCCCTGTGTCTGCTCAGCTCCATCTGTGTGGCTGGGAGACAGGTGGGAATACCTGCCTTGTCCCTCGGCCCTGTCCCCAAGCAGGCTGTCATCACGCCCAGTGTGGGCCTTGCCTGACACAACATGAGGCTTAGAGATAGTTGTGAGGACTAGACAGGAAGCGGGGTTCCTAGGGTGTGTGTGTGTGTGGACACACCCTGTAGAGCCCCACCCAGATTTGGTGACAAGGGCAGGGGCCCTGCCAATGTGCAAACTCAATCTAGAGAAAACCTGCCGTGTTCCCATTTGTCTGATTTGAATGTCCCTTGTCACACAGACACCTTTCTTTTTAAGAGCTGATGGTTCTGTTGGTGCCCAAGAGCTGATGCCATGAAGACAGGGAGCGAGGGGCCTAAGCGCCATGGAAACGTGTATCTGGCTACAGTGGCGGCTCCTGAGCTGCCGGGACAAGGGAAGCATTGGGCAGAAGGTGCGTGACACTCTGTGCATGGAGCTGTTTAAAAGTTCGAGCTTGAACAGAACTATGTGTTATGTATAATTGCTTTGTATAATTTAAATTCTTCGTATTTGCCATCATGAGAGTATCCTATGGAAAGCTCCCAAGTGAGAGTAAAATGAACACTTTGTCAGATGTATGGTGCCACGAAACGCTGTGTCGATGCAGTGGTGCAAGATGTGACACTCCAACTGTCATCATGGTTATGGTGCCTGATAGATTCCGAAGGCAAAAAATGCCAAGTCGCTTTCATCTTCATCACTAATCCAGAGCTGTTTTGTGCCCATCACCTGACTGGACCACAGGCTGTCTTCCTGGAGGGGCCCGGTGCAGCTGCTGGAGAGCCGGTGGCACGCCCCGGGGATGGTGGGGCCAGGCTCAGCACGTGTTCTCAGGGCATCAGCGCCTCCAGCAGGGTCCGGAAGCAGGGAGGGAAATGCGTTCAGAATTTGTTAACTTGTTAACAAGGCGCGGACTTCATTTTTTGATGACAGATATTCTGTTTGGGACTTATCTTCCCATAAGAGAAGTTATATATTTAAGATGAGTTTCCTGCTTCAGTTGTGCCTTTCAATGTCAGTGGGTTCAAGGATCACAAAGGGTCATGTTAATAATGAGGGTTGGTTTATTATCAAACCTGGATAGCTGTGGTTTCTCCAATACATTTTTTCTTCTACTGACTATAGAGCCATTATTAAAAGAGTTATGTGTTTTTATTATGTAAATTGTATAATATTTTTTGCTTGTTTGATGTTCTATTTTTCTAATAGTTTTCTTATAGTTTCTTATAATGGCGATACTAGATTTAGATTCTGATGCTAACGGCAAGTCATGTTGGTCTCTGCTGAGCCCTTCCATTTATTATATTTTAAGTTTAAGGACAAGTGCAGGTGTTATCCATCACCTTTAAAAAATGTGAAACTGCTGTTTCCCCTTTTTGCTGACCACACTGTAAGTTGCCAACTTCCTACCATACTGTATGTTATAAAATCAAACTATTTTGTGGTACATTATCTCATGCTTCTGCAAATTCTAATAAATTCTGTATATGGCTTCCATGTGTGGTATGTAATCTCAGGAATTCTATCTGTTTTTGGCTGGGCCCCAAGCCTACCTTGCCATGAAAGTTTCAGTGTCTTCCAGCTTTCCCCCACCTCACAGTGTTACCCACAGGGCCTTGCATTCTTGCATTCTTTACCCATAAGGCCTTGAGAGACGCCCTCATCCCAACTCCTTGGACCCCAACCAAGGAATCCCCCAGACCCTCACTTGTGGCCTTGTGCTGCTGTCTCCTCCCCATCTCCCACCCTGTGTCCAGGCCTGGATGCTGGGCCCAGGGGTACGTAGTAGAGGACTTGGGTCTCTGCTGGACCCCTCACCCACTGGTACCCACCGCGCCATTTGTTAGGGGAAACAGATGTATGCAGGGAGCAGAGGCATGGGGGGAAGGACGGTAGCTATCCTAACTCACTTTGTCAGCTCCCTGGAGCAAAGCTGTTTTACCCAGGAGGCAGATTCATCCAGGTGGCCTTAATTTGCAAAAACAGCCACAAACCCTGGGGATTATCCTGGGAGAACTGTTTCCTGGAAGCGAAGGGTAACCTTTGAATTTGCTTGCCTGATGGACAGCATGGGAGCAGACCCGCAGGGGCTGGACAAGGAGGGCATCCAGCCCCTGTCATCCTGGCATGCAGCATGTTTATCATCAGGACTGTGCGACAAGGATTTGTCCCAGACCACAAAGCATGCGTCTCCAGTCCCCTGTCCACTTGAGGAACTGGACCCTGGGGTGTGGGTAGTATGAAAATAAGCCTGCTCAGTGTGTCTGGGGAACAAGGGCACCCCATCCACTGGGCCATTGTCACTGGACACAATTTAGAGGGAGATGAGAATCAGGTTTTACCTTCTGTCCTACAAAATGGGCTGGCTTCGCAAAGAATCTCAGAGAGTTCCTATGTCCTGTAAGAAGGTGATCTCTGGTCACTGAACCATACTTGTACCAAGGGCAAGGTGCGAACTCAATTCCTGCAGCACTACACTGCCATCCCGTGGCTAACTTGGGGTACTGCGTGGGCTGCTTGAAGCCATTTCTTAAAAAACTGACTGCCCCCCCCCCCTCTGTGGAGGGATTCCAGTCTGGAGGCCTGAGGGGATATCACTGGAAGCAAATCTTCTCATACCATGTGGTTAGGAAACACCTCTGGTGAATCAAAGGCTCCTCTCAAGCAGCTCAGCATGCCAAGCAGCAAGAATTCCGAGAACGGGACCAGGGGAACTGTCCTCAACTTTCAAGTCCATCAGCCACCACACAGACCTAGGCACAGGGGCCGCACTGGGGAGGGATGGAACCAACTACAGCTAAATCTGTCAGCCTTTCCTCAAATTAAATTTTATTAAATTAATCCTGTCTAAGCCATAATTCAGCCATTACAAATGCAAGGTAAGCAAAGACTTCAGGAATAAAACAGGCAGTGCCTTTGCTCACAAAATGGACAGCCCCAGCAAGCTCTCCCGCATCTCAAAGGTCGAACACCTGATCACAGATGACTGAGGACTGAGGACCGAGTGCGGAAGCAGGTAGGAGCTGGGTTTGGGACGACATTACCAGCTGTGCTTTTAGGTTCTTCTCAGTTAATGGATCAAAGCTATTCAACCTCCGCAGTGGGGAGGTGGAGAGATGCGGCCCACTCGCTCCCTCCCTGCCATGTCAACTTGGGCGCAAACCAAAACCACTAGGCAGAGACAGCAGCTGTGCCGTGGAACTTGCTGTGTGTGGTGTCTGAGGTGTGAGTGGCCGAGAGAAAAGAAGCAGGGGCTGCTGGGAAGGGAGGGTCCCATGCGCAGGTGCTTAGCGCCGGAGTCTTCCTGCCCTTGCTGGCGCTGGAAACACTTCCAGATGCAAATGGAAGCATCCCGTGCTGAGAAGAGAATGAACAGCTTGGCATTCAGAAACCCCATTGTTATTATGAGGTTTGGGGCTGGAGATTTGAGAGAAGCAGATTGGCTTTTAAAAGATACTTAGTAAAGGTAATTTAAGTGAATTAACTCCCAGTCTTCACAACTAGAACAGCTCGCCAGGCTCTGGTGGTGGTGGCACAGCGGTGATGCTGTTTGGGCACATGTTTACCACACTTGATGGAGTCACTGGCAGGGACAGGACCCTCACCTCGTGGCCATCATGGACGAGGCCCGGTGTCACCTGGACTCAGTCACTGCTTGCTGTCTGTGTCCTGATGCAACACCAGCTTTGAGAATGACCGCCAACAGTGCTCCACGTGGGAAGCCACCCCCCCCAGCACCCTTCTGGTGATCGATGACATCTACCACATGGGGCTGTCCAAGGCTTGGTGCAGAGAGCGTGACATATGAGTGGATTTCAAAGGTCTCTGCTTGTTGCAGATCACCAGAGGGAGAGGGCAGTGTCCTCCACAGACAGGAGCTGGCACGAATCTCGTTTCCTGCACGTGCCAGGTGAGGAGTCACCACGTGGCTCCTTTGTTAAATGGAGGTGCTGACATCTGCCTGTGTACTGCACAGGGTGGTGATGGGGACAGTGGCTACCATGGAAGTAAAGGGGGTTCAACACATTCCAAGAAAAAAGAAAAACGAATACACTGGGACATATTAACAAATAAAGGCATTTGTCAATGGTTGTCCTTGTTAATAATCTGGGAAGGGGCTGGAGATTTACTTCAGTGGCGCAGCACCTGCCTTGCAAAGTGCAAGGTCCTAAATTCCATCCCTGGTACTGGAAAAGAAATCTGGGAAGCATAGATGTTTGGGGAAAGGGACCCTGGGGTGTCCCTCATGAGGTCAGGAAGTGATACGGAGGTGTCTCTACACAGAGGCTGTTCAGCCATTGCTCCTGAGGGCAGAACTGCCACATTTTCCCCAAAGTAGCTGCCACTCATGCCCTACAAAGCCACCCCCAGGGACTGGCAAACCCAGGGATCTCCCTTGGGAATCTGAGCAGAGCCAAGGACCTGTGGCACACTCTGAGGCCACCCAGCTCAAACCGAGGGGGGGATGGGCATGAGTGCACACTTTCAGGCAGAAATGAGTGAACAGGTATCCCAGCTGCACCTGGGGTGTGGGAGAGACAGCCACAGACGGCAAGAAGCCCGAACCCCTGATCAGTGTGCTCACCTGCAAGCTCATGCTAGGATAAACAAACACAGGTGGGTAGATCAGACTCTTTTGGGGGCAGACAACCCAGGGCAGAATTTGAAGTGGTGAAGAATTTTACTTCATTTTTTGTGTTCTCTTTCTTACCAACTCTACTCTCACCCCAGCTGGGCAGAGCAGAGCCACTGAGCAATCCAAACCCAGGAAATGCACAGCTGAAGACTCTGGTCTCGAGGCATGGATGCAGGGACCTTGGGCCTTCTGAGTCTGCAGACAGAGGAACTGGGTCTTCTCTCACTGACAAGCTGCTGACCCTGCACATGCGCGCGCGCGCGCACGGAACCCAGCCCAAGAAACACCTCCCTTGCCTGGGATGCCCAGACCGGCAGGGACAAATCTCTGGTTACATCAGGTAAGTATCACAGAAAGTCCCTCAAGTTCATTTTAATAGGTTTCAGAGTTAAACACAAATATACAACACAGAAACTGGAGGGGCAGGAAGAGGAACATTGAGAACCCATTCCATTAATCCCAGAGAGTGCCACGCCCCCATCCTGACGTCCAGCCAGAGCCTCGTCCCAGCCTGTGGGAAGCAGAGGGTGGGAACCGGCCAGCAGAAGCCTCCGCAAGAGCACGAAGACACGGTGCTATTTGCTGGATCTGTCTGAAGCAGGCGGGGAGGCTGCAGCATTTATACACGAGACAGTGCGCCAGCCTGAGACACAGGCGGATTTCTACGTGGAGAGAGGTCCAGATGCTAACGGTGAGGGTGGGAGTGTTGAGGAGGAGGTACAGCAACTACCATCACCTGTGTTATGGGAGCAGCAATGACTCAGACAGGAGCCGTACGTGATGGGTGTTCATGATGAAAAAAATGAAGCCAGGGTCACATGGAAATTACCTCAAGTGCCCGAGATCAGGGACAGTGAGGGCAAAGCTCTAGTCCACCTAATGAGGGTTCACTTAGTTCTAACATCACTACAACTTTGACCGCAAGAGCCTAACACACTGTACCACATTCTAAATCACACTGAAGTCTGTATTGCTGTGTAACTGCATTCAGCAGGCGCGGCTATAGAAGCGGTCCTAATTTGGAGAGCTAAGCTACAACCAAACTTGTGTTTGCAGGTTGTACCTGCTAGAAGAATAAATTATGTACTTAGTCGATATGGCCTGATCTACTCTAACAGAATGCCCAACTCATTATCACAGTATCATGCAGAGCCACTAAAGGAAAAGAATTGCTTCTTCAATGTGTATCTACTGTGTAAGTCTCCATAATGGGCAAGACCCTTGGAGGTTTGTTAGAAATGAGGTGTATCTGAGGTCAGGAAGCCCAATTTGGAGTCACATGAGGCACAGAACACATCTACCTCTGTGTCACCACACTTGTGACTTTAGGTGAGCCAGCCCCTTCTACGGGGCATTTCTTCCAGGCTCCGTGTTTCTTCTTGCCTTGGACATGCGCAAAGGCAGGCCAGTGCTCGGGACAATTTTCAGAAGTCTCAGGGAGAAAAGTGCAAGGGTCTTTGTCACATACAAGAAGCAAAGACTGAACTATCATCACCCCATTGACTGTTAACACTACTTCTTTCTTTTGTGCAACATGCTACTAATCTTCCACAGCACTATGTAAATAACCTTTCACATTCTAATTCTACCATTTCAGAGACAAATGCCAGTCCAGTAGCTCGTGAGAGCTGACTGGCTGTTCCATTGGCCTCTCTGTTTGGGAGAACCTCCTGGGGCTAAGATCTTCCTTGATCAACCAGCAGAAAGTACAACTGAGTTTCTGAGAGGTGATGTGCTGACCCAGCACCTTTCAGAACTAGTTCCCCAGGACAGAAAGGTTGGCTTTCTGGAAGTCCCTGCCCAAACCCCTAAGCCATCTCCATATGCAGTGGTGGGGTTGAGTTGTAGAATGGAAGTGAAAGGGAGTTGCCTATGAAATATGGGCCTGAGGGTCACATTCCAATGAGCGGACCATGCGCGGTACACATTAGAATGAACCAAAATGGCGGACAGCGTTGGTGGCTAGTGGTGAGCATAGCTGCCTTCCAAGATGGCGGACACCTAACTCTACCTGGTCGAATGTGTACCCTCTTGGCAGTTTCCCTTCATGAGGATCAGATGTGACGGTCTTGGTCATCTCCAAAGCCATCCTCATCCTCACTCCAAAAGGTCACGCTCATCTACGTTTTCCCAAGAGTACAGTACCTCAGTGACTGATTCCAAGATGCCATTTAGCAAAAAAGCAAAGCTGTTTTCATGACTAGAGCTGAGTCGCTGTCATGAGTAACATCAGAGAAACTGTTCAACCCCTAGGGTTTCCCACTTCTGTCCTTCATCCACTCACGACAGGAGGACCCATAATTAAAATCTGCGAATGGAATGAGAGTGACCTCACATCATGTTGACTGAGAAGCTGATTGTTCCAAAGGCAGCTGCCGTTCACAGATCGCTGGTGTTGTGTTAAGCAGAGTACCACGTGGTGGCAGGATGAAAGGCGCTTCTTCTCTGTATCTGGATTTTTTTTCCTTTTTCTATTTTGGGTAGAAATATTCCTGGGAAGCTAGATAGAAATGCATTTTCATTTCCCAATAATTCTTAGGCACAAGTTAGAAAACTGCTGATCGTCACTAAAATATGTCAGCACGTCACTTTATAAAAAATGCAATTCAGAACTGCAGCATGTGTATATACGTGTATCTGGATATATACACATATGTTGCAGGACACAAGGATAATTCAAGGTATATTCAAAACTGAGCTATTTATAACTAACCTGAAATGCTGCGGTGAAAGTTCATCACTCAAGAACAATTAGAGTAGTCTTCCTTTTGGCTCTAACTATGGTAAAACGGTTCTGCACATCAGACTATTCTTTACACCTCCTAAGCGCCGGTACCAGGTCAGTCTAACAGGGGTCAAAAGAGGATGCGGTATGCAGCTACTGAGCATGCACGCAGGGCGGCCGGCCGGCACCTGCCAGCACCTGCCCAGCGTCCGGCCGGAGGGCGCCCGAGCTCCGCAGGCTGCGCGGTGACGTCATCTGGGCGTGGTGCTGGCTCTGGCTGGAGAGGAGGGCCCGGAGGAGGAGCCTCGGTACACCGGGGAGGTCGGCGAGAGTTTAATCGGGCTGGTTGGGTCCCCTGTTTGAAGCTTCCAAAGCAGCTCTTCGTTGGTTCTGCTCAATCTCTTCTTCTCCTGGGTTTCTTTCTCCACGTATTCCTGAAGGTTAGCGTTTTCCTCCGACAGCTGTCTGCATGGAGAAGAATAACAAATGGTCCATCAGCCGTGGCACTTAACTGGAGGTCAGGCCTCGGATGCACAGTGAGGAGGAGGTAGCCATTGCCTGCACGCGGAACAGGGCGAGTCCGCCCCAGGAACCAAGAACTGCAGTGGGAAAAACATCTCTGGGCTGCTGAGAAGTCCACTGTGCCAGAGCCTGTCTACGCCCAGTCATCTCACAGGTCCTCTGCCGGGCCAGGGGCTGTTCGAGGCCAGCAGTACGGGGTGTCGCCGGCAGGCTCGGAGGCAGGTACCTCGCGGGGTTGGCAGTGTGACCGTGGCGCGGGGTGGGGGCGCCTTCCCTTGGCCTCCCAGCCCAGCGCTGCCTCTGTGATGGCGGGTGTCTGTCTTGATACAGAGGCTAGTCTGTGTGTCTGGCTGCCCTTGCGGACAGCACCTAGGCCCTGCACCTTCCAGCAGCCAGCGTGGCACCTGGCACGTAACAGATGCATGGTTAATGTCTCCTGATAAAGGATCACGAATGACAAACCAATCAGTGCTTTCTGTGCCTTCTGCCATCAAGTCTGAGTTCTTGACTTTGTTACTTATTTCTGAAATAATAGCACTTTTAAGGAATTGGCAAAAATAAGTACATATACGTGTGACAGCTGGACAGACCGAGGCCCAGAAAAGGTACCTTTCTGGGACAAAGCCAGCACTGGCAAGAGGACCTTAGAGAGTCCCGGGGCCCAGCGCCACTCAGGCACTCGCTCCCACTCTTAGACTGCCCGCGGGGGTCGGGAGACGCCACCCCAGCCGGGGCGAGGGGACCTGCTGCTGCCACCTGTGCGCCTCCGAGGTGGCAACAAAATGGCAGCACCAGAGGCTCATTGGGGAAGCCATGGTTCTATGTGCGCATGCGCAGGAGTGTGCACACGTGTGGCGTGTGAGTGTGGAAGCCTGAAGTATGAAGGCATGTGAGAGAAGGCACGAGTGGGTGTGAATGTCAAGGTGTGTGTGTGTGTGTGTGTGTGTGAGCGCGTGCCCGCCTGCCCACACATGCAGGTGACTGCATGCACACGAGCGCGGCTTGCTGGGATGTGTGTGCATGCAGGATGACACATGATGCACCAGGGGCCCGGGCCAGTAGAGAGGGGCAGCACTCTAGCTTGGGGTGCACCACGGTGCTCAGCCCATGTGCATGTAACAATGTCTAGCTGGCAGAGGCAGTGGAAACAGCGCTCCTCCCCACCTCTGAGCTGTGGGAGGGCAGAGTCCACACTGCCCCTCAGAAACGAGGGCCCCAGCGCAGACCCTGCAGGGCCAGGCAGGACCAGGATGGAGACAGGTTTCTGCGTGTCACCTAATGGTGACTCTCCTTCGTCTGGGAACAGCCCACTACTGCTCTTCTCCTAATCTCTCCCAGAAGTAAATCCCTGTCCTCCCTAGTGCTGCTGGGCCCTGCTGGGCCCTGCTGGCCCCTGTGCTGACTGTACTCACTCCTGGGTGAACGTAACCATGTACTTGTAGTCTTCGGATCTAAGGAGAAGCCAAAGGACTGTGAAGAGAACCCTTTCAGCTCAGAGAGAGGCCAGCTAGACCAAGGAGAACAGGAAGCTCAACGGTCAAAGGTATTTCCAGGGTGACACATACTCTGCAAGCCCAGATGCTAGGCCCACCTACCTGGTGACAACTGTGTTCTGGTCAATCCTCGCTTTGAGGTCTTCGTTCTGCTGCTGGAGGACTTGAATCTTTTCTTCCAGAATAATATTCTTTTCAGCCTGTAAAGAAGACAGTTTACAGAGGTTCTCAGTAAGGTCATAGGGTAGATAACACACCAGTATCTTTGGCTTCTGGGCTTTGGAGGATTATGAAGAAGAGCATTTCACAAACGGCAGTTTGGAGTGCGCTCTTGGGTTGTAAAATCTGGTTCGAGGGATATGACCAGTATTTCTTTTATAAAGAAAATAAAACAAGAAAATGCCAGCATGCACTGTACATAATAAAAGTGAGCATTGCTATATACATTTTGGATATATATTTTTATTTCACTATTGTGTGTGAATGTGTTTCTATTGAGTTCCTGGGTAATGCTGTGTATTTATTCCAAATACTGTCAGAGATAAGCCACAAGTAACACAAAGACCTGATGTGACCTGCAGACCCTGTGGGTTTCCCCAAAGTGTCCATCACAGTGCAGCAGTGACTCTGAACAGCTTTTGCATACTATCCTGTGAGTTTTCTGGATAAATGGAGGCAGAGAAATATGAATAACATGGGCACATTTTTCCTTTTGATCCTACAGGCAGCCAGAACCAAAAGCCAAAGATCAGCCTGGCACATGATGAGAAAACGCCATCGTCCTAAGGTTATTTCCCCTACAATTTATGCCATTTTCCTTATCAGTATCTCCTAGAGCCTGAGACCCAGCTAAAGTGCAGTTCCATTCTAACATGAATTTAGAAATAAATTATTTTTGAAAGACTGCGATGCATTCACTGTTCATGCTGTTAATCTTTAAAGAAAACTTACCTATGATTAACAGTTGGAAACTATAGCCAGAGGGATGGCCTCTGTCCCTGACCTTTAGAAGGCCCCCACCTGGCCCTCATCTTTACTCCCAGGAAGTAGAAAATGAGCAAATAGTTTCATTTGCCTGGAAAGGCAGGGAGAGAAGTCATGCGTGCCTGTGTTAAGACCAGAATATGGCTAGTGACAGCCTGATATACCCAGGGGCATGCCAGGGGCCCAAGACAGTATGGGCAGAAAGAGAAGGATGGTGGTGACTCTGAAGTCCCCGCGTTAGACTGCGAGGCAAGGTCAGGAGGGGACAGATTCTTCTGTGTGTCCCCTGTGGGCTCTGTCAGGTGACCGGAAGTTCAGGGCTGTTGGCACGTGCCAGGTGGCCCACACCACCCAGGACGCTGGTGAGAGGCACGCTGCAGCCCAGTCTGTCTGCTACTGAAAAGCTCTCCTGCAGTTAGAGTTGTCTGCTGCACAGAGAGGGTCTTGAAATCCAAGTACAACAGGTGCCCTGGATCAGCTTCTGGTTTAGAAGAACCAGCTGCAAAGGTCATTCCAGAGACAAGTGGCGAACTTTAAAAAATGAGACCTGAGATGACAAGTCAGAGAGAAAGAAAAGTAGGCTACAGAACTCTTGTACGGTCCACTAATGTGTGTGTGGGGGGGGGGCAAAGAAGCAGCTCTGGGAAGTATTAACAGTGGTAGGAATATGACTTAATTGTCTTCGTTTTGTTAACCTTATATTATACCTTTCTATAATTCTATAATTTCCTTATAATAGCAAATATCTATTTAAAAACGGTATAATAAGGAAAAAAATAAGAATCTATCTCAAATATTGGTCAACTTGCAGTGAAAAAGGGCATATATCTCATGAAAGCGGGGATTTCTGTTCCCCACTTGAGACACCACACGCCGGCCTGAGCCTGGGCCTGGAGCCTCATGGTAGGGAGAGGCGCATCCCCGTGCTCTGTTCCCCAGGCGCACACTGACCAGGGAGGCCGGCTCACCGCACAGCCTCTCAGGGAGGGGCGGGGAGCACTTCTGCAGGAAACCAGAGTGAGGAAAGGCGCCGGCAATCCAGGGGGAGCTTGGAGCGGCCAGAAGGAGGCCACTTCGGAGACTGCATGTGGGAAGCCCCGCCTGGGGAAGACTGTGATTTAGCCATCACGGGATTTCTGTGCCAGTGTGAGCTAGTCAGGGAAGAGGCGGGCCTCACTGCACACTGTCTCTGGCCATGAACTCAACGCCAACAGTGGCTACTCTCCTGAGCAGGCAGACCAACTCACCAGCTTCTCCAGCTCAATAATCTTCTTTTCCTGCCGATGTATTTGCTGATTCTTCATCTCTAACACCTGCTGCAAACTCTTCATGTCTTCTTCCAAGTGCTGATAGGGAGCCAGTGCCACCTACGGGGCAGAGAGTAACCGACTGCTGCCGAGGCCCCAGTAAAGCGGAGGATGGGCAATGTCACGAATCCAGCTAAATCTGGCCTCTGCAGCCTGTGGCCCAGTGACCAGCTCCAGCCCCAGTGAGACACGAGGTGCTGCCTGAAGCCAGGAGGGGGTCCCCTACGAGCTGACCACCGACGCCCCTACAAGCCCGACAGGGAGCGGGAAATAAGGTGTGGACGCCGACCACTGGGAAGCCTGGAAGGGAGAGCCGCTGGGCACTGCCCGTCTGCCCCCAGAGGGAGCTCGTGAGAAAATCCAGCATGGCTCCTAACATTGTCCCTGCCGATGTGATTCGCCAGGTAGCTGGGGTCTCGGGATCCCACTTGAGCCCAGGAGAAGCCCTGTTTCCACACAGACGAAGGAGCAAATTGGCTTAAAAAACAGAAAGTCACTGAAGAAAAAGGCGTATTAGAATAGCGTTGATGGATGTGATCCATTAAAGCAGGATATCCATTAAATTTTGATATCACATAAACATTAAAATTTATTTTTAGCCAAAGTATCTAAGTAGGAGATAGTTATTTTCAAATCTCTGATTTCCTGTAATTCAAATTTAATGGGGCATTGTGTATGTTACCTGGCAATGCTACATTGAAGGGAAGGTGTTTTCTCAGCTTTTCTGGAGAAGCTCCCCTGGCCCTGCTAGTCCCCAGGCCAGCTTAAAGCACAGCTGGGAGGACAGCACTGAAGGTGACAAGGGCCAGGGTGACAAGACTCCAGACCCTTCATGTCACGGGAACCCGCAGACCCCGTGCGGAGAGCATGGTGGGCCAGTATAGGGGCCAGGCTGGTGACCTGTCACAGCGGGAGGTGCTGGCGAGGTGTCCCCGCCATTCCTCTGCAGCAAGCCCGCATGAAGGCCTTGTTTGGGGGCAGGACAGAGGAGGAGGCCAAGGACCTTGCAGTGCCGGGAGCCCCGAAAGATGCGACTACCTCCAGCTGCTCTTCTGTGTTTTTCCTCAAAGCCTCCTCAAAGCGCCGTGCTCGGTCCCGCAGAGACTGGCTCTGGAAGGTCAGTGTGTCCACCTGGTCCTGCAAGTGATGACACAGGTGTCCGTAGTGCATCACTACGGAAGGACACCGCGATCTGTGAGGCCAGGGAGGAGGGCCTGCCCCTCACCCGGGGCTCTCCAGGGGTGCTCCACAAAGCACTGGGACTCAACAAAGAGGGCCCGGGGAGCCCCACATCCACGTGACGGAGTGAGACGGCACTGGCTGATCCCGCCTGGTGCCTTGACAAGAACAGACACAAAACACAAGATGAGCAGAGGACATTTAACATCTCTACTCCAGATGCAGACAGTCTGAGAAAGAGGCACCCAAAAGGCAGCCAGTCCTGACTTTAGGAAAGCCACAGTTTCTCTGCCATAAGAAGAAGCTTAAGGGAGAAGGCTTCAAGTAAGCCTGGACTTCTTTCTCTGAGACACCCCTCCCACCCCATCGCCATACCAAAACAAACGAGTCAATGATCAGTCAAGTCTCTAAGTCTCGCCAATCTGCCTGCTTCGTGTTCCTGGACTCCAGGGCCTGCTTCTGCCCCCTACTCCTGCTCTCTCTTCTGGGTAAGACCCTCCTGACGACTCCTTCTTGGCCTCCTACCCAGCACTGCGTAATCGCTCTTTTGCCTACAGGAAAGAATCAAGCTCTTTCTAACCTGAAAACGTGAACCTGTGTTTCTGCTACGCATAGCTTCACCACAATGACAAAGCCAGTATAGGTTCACACATCTCACACCCCAGCTTCTTGTCAGTGCCGGCTTCTTCTGCCAGCTCCTGTCACTCCTGCTCATTCTGACCCCAGTCAGTCTTCCTGCCTTAGAGCTGCCTAGCACAAGAGCTGAGCCACCTCGGCTCATCCTCCCTGTGTAGACTCTCCCACTAGACGGGCGCCTGGACCACCAATGGAGCAGCTCTCTCTGTGTATGGTGAAGGATCGAAAGTCGTTTCCAAGGACACGCTGAGCTCCTTCCCCCACCACAGTGACAGACCGGAAAGCCCCTCCCCCCACCTCAGCCATGGCTCTCATTACCACGGTGAACAGAGGACAGTGGGCAGCAGCTCTGTCTCGATGCCTCAGGAACCCTCGGTGCTGTGCCTACCCACCAGGAGTACCCAGAGTCCTCCGCCCTGCCACTCCACGTCTGTAACACGAAGACACAGGCTGGAATGTCCATGAATGCAGGATCGCTGGCCCCGTCCCAGCAGACGGCAGGGGCAGGGGGCACAGTCAGTTCTGCCACTCCACACTGCATCGCAGTGCCAGTTGGAGGGCCCGACACCTGGCTTTCCCCATTCATTTGACAGAGGCTCCTGATTTGCAAACCTCCTGGGGCAGCTTCCTTTTCCTAATTCTTTTTCTTTTTCCTCCCAGTTACTTCCATTTCGTTTTTAGGAAATAAAAGTCCCCACAGTGCCATTCAATGCAGATGCTGGTATATTAGAGCAATAGAGCTGTCAGTGGGAGTTTGTGCGCGGGGTCTAGAATCACGGCCCAGGGCAGCCCCAGCGGGCCCGGCGAGGTCCACAGCACTCTGCGGATACCTTCGGCAATATGTCACTAGCCGGCCCCCACACCAGCTCCTCAGTGCTGTTCAAGGAAATGTGTCTTAGAAACCCCTTCTCCACCATTAAAAAGCAAAACAACAAAAAATCTCATCACGCAGTTTCTACCCAGGATGGCTCTAAAATATCAAGCTGAGGTTTTCTTGCCTTGTTTGTTGTTCAAAACAAACCTCAGGGACAGAGTGATGCTGGGTCAGTCTAACAGTACACGTTGTTTTTCAACTGCACTGGCTATTTATGTCAGGCTAAGGGCACAAAGTCTCTGCTGGTGGCCAGACCTGGTATGAACCACTGAGAAATCGACAAATGGCAGTTAACAATAATGGTAATCATAACTATTATAGCAATCTGCCACTTAGGCTAATTCACACATTCCATAAGCCACAAGGCTATTAACTTCAACTGCTTGCCTCTTGTCATTTCTTTCTTTCCTTCTTCCTTTCTTTCTTCCTTTCTTTTTTCCCCTATTCTCTTCCTCTCTCTCTCTCTCTCTCTCTCTCTCTCTCTCTCTCTCTCTCTCTCTCTCTCTCTCTCTCTCCCTCCCCTCTCTTTGTCCCTCCCTTCCTTCCTCCCTCTCTCTCTCTCTCTCTCTCTCATCCTGGGGATTAAACCCAAGGGTGCTCTACTACTGAGCTAAAATCCAAGCCCTTTTTACTTTTAATTTTGAGGCAATCTCACTAAGTTGCCAGACTGGCCTCACACTTAACAGTTTTCCTGCCTCAGTCTCCCAAGTGGCTATGATTATAGCCATTTGCAGGCCCACCTGAGTGCTATTTACTTTTGACAACTTATTTCTCTGAATGGGCTCTGTCTTGAGAAAAGTACTTCATCATCCCCATTTCAAGGGTGAGTAAACTAAGGGTTACATACAACTGTCCAAGATCTCAACTTTAGAAAAAGCAGACACAGCAGGGATTGCAACCAAAGCTCAAATCTCTAAGCATTTAAACTAGCTTTTTCTCGGCTGCTAGTTGCCCACAGAAGCTGACCTGAGCAGCCCACTATGCTTCACCCGACAGTCACCAGCCCAGAGGATCCCGCTGGGTGGAAAGTTACAATGAAATATGAAGAACTCACCATCATTTGATGCTACTAGCACAATGATGACTCAGTGATAAAAGAAACTTATCACTTTTTCTTGCCTTTTTGGGAAATGGATCCAGGGCCACATGGCTGTTAGTCAAGCTCTCTGCCACTAAAGTACGCTCTAAGCCCTAAAGCCTTTTTTTTTTTTTTTTTTTTTTGAGACAGGGTCTCGCTTTGTAGTTCAGGCTCACCTTCAGCTCACTATGTAGCCCAGGCAAGCCTCTAACTCAGCAATCCTCTTGCCTCTGCCTCCTGAGTGCTGAGATTACAGATATGAGCCACTACACGGCATTGTGGTATAGGGTTCCTGGGGATTGAACTCCAGACCTTGTGCTTACAAGGCAGATGCTGGAACCACTGAGCTAAATCCCCAGCCCCGAGCCCCAAAGGTGTTGAGTAGTACACTTGATGGCTGCATCTCCACAGTTCTGTATTCTCTTCCAGTGTGGCAGCTCTGTGTGACACATGCTGCCAGGGGAATGAGCCACCACCAAAGAAGCAAGATTCTTAACTAAATTACCTTCCACAACTCCCAGACATAATTACCTTTAATATTTAAAAACAATCTGGATATGATCAGAATTTCTAAACTTGGAAAAGAAACTGGGCCACCCACCTTATCTTTGCTTCTGGGTGACTCCTCCCTACGATTGGGGGTTGTCAATGGCTTTTCCCAGAAACTTGGGAGACCTTATGTTCTCCTTGAAAGAGACCAGTGGGAAGCAGGCAGCTCTTCTAGCATCCAAGACTCACATTTTCTTTAGGTGGCACTGAGAGGCCTCAAGAGTGCTTCTCATCTCATACACTCCTACTGTTTCCAAAGAGTGGCATTCTGACTTCACAGCTTGCCTTGAACCATTCCCTGCTAGAATGTTCTCTTCCCCATATCCTCCTCCTACAAACAGGGCTCAATTACTGTTCTGACATCTCTGATCATATCAGATTCTAAGTGACTCCCTTGAACTTTCTGGTGCTCCTAGCTGTATTATTCATTTGACCCAGTACATGTTCCCTTTTGTTGTTTGCTCCTATTTGTGGCATAGCTCTCTGGGTAGCCAGCCAATTCCTCAAGGGACAAGAATATGCCTTGTCTGCCTCTATATTTCAGTGTCTGGTTCAGGATCAAGTGTACAGGGGGTGCTGGGTAAATATTTGTGAACAGGAATAATGTTCCTTATGAAAACTAAAGAAAAGCTAACCTGTAATGAGAGCCGCAGCTTTTCAAAATTTTCTTCTAATTCTTTCTTTTCAAGTTCATGAGCAGACACCAGTTCTAGAGAGAAGATATCAGATTATTAGGCTGGCCTTTTGAAAAGGATAAAGCAAGACTCTTGCTAGAATAAAAGTAATGACTTCAAGTAAATGCATAATAATCCTGCTAGAGGAGATTCAAAGCTGAAGAGTTTCCTCCCATAGTTTGAAATGGTATCCGATGGCCAGAATGTGACTTAGGAGACAGCCAGAAAGAAGGGACTAGTGGAGAGGGAGAGAAAAAGGGAAAGAAGGAAGGAATGAAGGAGGGAAGGCAACAGAATGCACAGGCACACACGTGCATGCTCACACACATGCGCTTGCACATACATGCTCACCCCTACACTGACATTTCTGCATCCTCTGTGCCACTTTCCTCCCGACTAGGTCCTTTGCTCATAGCACCCATTGATTCTCCTATTTTTCCTAATATCATAAACAACCGAGTAACTGATGCCCACTCCCTGTTCTTCCCATCCTAGGACTTGTCTTCTCAGTGCACAGCAGCCATCTGCGGCTGAGGAAAGGCCTTACCTCAGAGGAGAGTGGGCATGTGATGAGCTACACTGGGAGAGAACACACAGGCTGGGTGGGACCAGCGCTGTGACTACAAGGACACCTGTGGTTGTCACAGTGAGAACTAAGACCGCCAGGCTTCTCTGGAGCAAAGATGTGGGTGTGAAGACACTCAGACAGAAGGAAGGACTAATTGGACTGGCTCCTCTCAGAGAATTTGGCACAATTCTATTCTGTGAAGTGTCACCACAGCAATAATTTGCAAGTTAGGAAGAAAGAAATGCCATGTAGCAGTTATTAAGCAAATGGATTCTATTTTTTTTACAGATGGGAAGACTTGCATAAGTGTGGTGAACCCCATCGCATTCTGGCTACATAAGCAATTTGTTTTCATGTTATCACTAGAGGGAGAAAAGGACTCGTTAATCAGCTTAGATCATATGCTAAAAACAGGAGAGTGTTAGAGCCCAACAATTACCATTTTGTCTGGCATGAGATGCAATTAGGAAAAACTCTGTGGTTTTCATTGACC
This sequence comes from Thryonomys swinderianus, assembly GCA_004025085.1. Lineage (NCBI taxonomy): Eukaryota > Metazoa > Chordata > Mammalia > Rodentia > Thryonomyidae > Thryonomys > Thryonomys swinderianus. The sequence goes on from PVIC010006807.1 coordinate 46,064, forward strand.
CAAATCTTTTAACTACTAGTGGAAGGGTTGCTGAAAACAATCTAAGTGTCATAGCTGAAATTTACATGTGGAAAAAAAGTTTGTGCTGATTTCATTGATGTAAAACCAAACGGCTTCTGGTCTACCTGCCTTTGTCTAGATGACTAGCTTTAATAGACGCTGAGAGCAACATCCTGACCATGGTAATGAAATTTTTTAGTTCCTCTTACATATAACCACATTTTCTTGATGTTATATATAATTCAAAGGCCTTGTATGTGGTACCTTAGTAAGACTTCTTTTGTCAGAAAAAATATTTACCATGTCTATTTAAATGAAAATTCAGAATCAAAAAGCAATACTATGGCTTATTGTACCATTTGCATTCCTATTTCCTTCCCTGAGACCAAGTTCCTATAGGGCAGTGATGGACATTTTTCAGATGACTTCAATAAGCCAAGGGGAAAAAAAAGCCAATATCTCATCTGAAGATGATACAAGGCATTGCTTAATATACAATATCTGTGTCCCTATGATGTAGTTCTTTATTTCAAGGTCATGACACTCCCTTCTATTTTAATATTGTGCTCTAAAGCAGTGGTTCTTGAATTTTGCTGCATATTAGAATTACCTGGGGAGTTTTTTAAAAAGTTCCAAAGCCCAGGCCATACCCAGTGTAATTAAATTGGAATCTCTAATGTTGGATCTACATATATTTATTTTCTCTTATGTCTTCACATAGTTCTACTTTATAGCTAAGGGTGGGGACCACTAATCCAAAGACAAAAATAATACATTTAACTAGTTCTCAGGAAACTATTCCCTCTTACCTCTCTCGCTAGGACCTATTCCTATTAATAGTTCCCAGAGGTGGTGGAACTGGCACTTGAGGGAAGTGATAACATAGGCATTGCTATTGCACAGTGAGTGGATTTTGTTCTTTAGTGAGAACATTTTTTAAATGATAAAAATTATTAATTCATTGTTTTAATATATACTCTAACAAGCACCTGATGGAAGGAATAGTAAAGGGAGGGGAATTTAAAACATAAATTGCACATATTTATATCAGTGTGTGTGAAAGAGTAAAATGTATCTTCCTTCACAAAGTAAAACCTTAATAAAACTTAGCCTTAGTATCATTATTGTTATTGGTTTATAAAAATCCTGAAATACCTGAAGTATATTAGTTTGTTTTGCTACTGTAATGAAATACCTGAGGCAGACTAAATTATAAAGAACAGAGGCATATGTAATACACTGCAGAGGCATATTTAGCACACAGTTTCACAAGCATGGAACTAGCATCAGCTCAGCTCTATGAAGGCTTCAGAGGCTCACAGACCACACCTGTGGTCCTCAGTGTGGTGTTACTGACTGATAGTAGAACCTTTAACAGGTGGGGCCTGGTGGGAGGTTTTTAGGTCACTGGGGGGGGGGCACTAGCTTTCTCTTTGCTCTGTTTTGCTTCCCAGTCATAAGGTGACAGGATTTCCTTCATAACATACTCCTTCCATGATGTGGTGCCTTCCCACAGGCTTAGCAGTGAGGCCAACTGACCATGGGCTGGACCTCCCAAAATTGTGAACCAAAATAAACCTTTTCTCTTTGGAGGTTGGTTACTTCAGATACTTTGCTTTAGTTATGGAAATTTGATTAACACAGTGTAAATACAAAAAGGAGATCAAATGACCAAATAGGAACCTAAAGAGACTGGGACCATGCATTCCCTTCTACAGCCACCTCCACCATGATCTAAAGACCTTTCTCTCCCCAAGCCTGACCTCTTAGAAGTTTCATCATATTTCATGTTACCGTGCCGGGGGAAGATGAGTCCTTGAGAAATAAATCATATCTAAGCTATATCACAAGGGTAATTCAGTTACAAAAAAATCTGGAAAGAGCTGGATACTCAGCGTACGTCCTCAATAAATGTGACAAGAAGTACAAACCCTGGATTTGCTGTTAAGGCTCAGCACACATCACAAATATAAGAAGAGCATCCAGACTGGAATTTCTATTTAGTTTCATAAGGCCATAATACAAGACAAAGTGCAAAGTTTCAGCATCTATTTTATAGAAGAGTGGTCCTTAAGTTTAGGTTTACATTGGAATCATCCAAGGAGCTATGAAAAGTCAGGATGCACTTGCTGCAGCCTGGACCAGTGACATCAAAATTGTGGGTATGGAACGAGACAGTTACAGCTTTTCAAGGGGCTCCAATATTCAGGCTAGAATGAGAGTAACTGCTGCGGAGGAGAATACTAGAGTTACTGCATCTTTTTCTTTCCAGGGCTGGGGGTGGAATCTTGGACCTAAAGTGCATGCTAGATAAGTGCTTCATTCTAGTCCTACCTGAATTCTTAATTTCTATTTATCCTTTTCAGAGAAACAACCAGAAGTTGCACCCGGAAGAAAGGAGGGGAACAAGGCAGAGGAAGGCCCCTTGCTCTGCAGCAGGAAAGGTTCGGCTGCAGCGCACAAGGCTGGGAGTTACCTTGCACTTTGTGGTCATGATCATCCTGCAGGATCGCGATGGTGACTGTGTGGTTATTCTCCATCTCCAGCAGTGCAGCTTCATGACTGGTGGTGATGTCTTCAACCTGAGGAGGGTCACAGTGATTGATTATCCAGAAAGCTAGGAAGTAGCTGTCATCAATATGCTGCTTTGAGAATAGAGGTGGAATTCACTGAGAACGTCAGTGGCCCTGAATGCCAAAGATGAGTGACAGCCACCCTAAGCCTGGTACCAAGGCAGAGTCATTTGCTAGTGAGATGTCAGTTTCTGTAGGAGAGGAGACCACCACTCCATATGGCATTGGTCAACTATGAGTTAACTTTGTTATTAGGCAAAGGGTTTGTTATTAGGGTTAACTAGGAAACTGTGCTCTTTGTAGTGGAATGTACCTGAGTAGCCATGACAATTTTTGAAATCTGTCACCGAAGTGTAACAGGTTCAGAGCGTCCTGCCAGACCCCTCCCCACACTCCCAATCTGGTGCTCTGCTTTGTGAAAATCCTGCTTGTTATGTTCCCAAGGCAACTCCAGTGAAAATAGTCCCTATAGATGCAAAAAGAAGTATATAAATTTTTAAGAAAATCTATTTGGTGCTCTCAAGACTGACAGGAGTCACTCGCTGAGCTGCTGGCATTAAAAGCCACTTTTTGGCTGGGTGTGGTGGCTCACACCTGTAATCCCAGCACTCAGGAGGCAGAGGCAGGAGGACTGTTGAGTTCGGGGCCTGCCTGGGCTACATAGTGAGCTCAGGGCCAGCATGAACTACAAAGTGAGACCCTGTCTCAAAAAAAAAAGCCACTTTTTGCTCCTATCTTCATGTTAAGAGTGGTCTGTCCAGATCCTCACAGTTTCCTACTTTGCCTAGAGTTATGGGGAAGTCTCTATCCAGGTCTGGGTTTCCAGGCCACCTCTTAGAGCCCTGGCCTGGAGGCTGGACCATCCCTTTCCTTACAGCAATCACTCTATAAGGTAATGATGCAAAAAGGAAAGAAAAGGTCCTCCCTGTGAGTTAGTCTATTCCATTTTGCACTGGCAAGTGGGAGCATACCATGCAGGGTAAATGAAGGAACTAAAAGTTACTAGGCTCCCTACAATTGGCTACTCAATCCTCTGAGTATCCTTATGAAGTAAATATTTTATGCCCAATTTGCAGATGAGGAAACTGAAGCTTATGAAGTTTAAAATATTTACGCAGGATCCAGTAAACAGCAGAGATAGCAATGATCTCCTGATCATTGCTGTCTGATCCCAAAAGGTGAAGCTCTATGAAACTCACCACTGTGCCCCCTCATTCCAGGAAAGGTCAGTAACATTTTAGCATCTCTTGCCCATACCTGGGTGAGGTTGGGAGATGTGCATGTGCTCACTGCATCAGATCTGTGAGCATAAACTTGGCCCCAGGGCACAATTTGGACTTTTCACATGCCCAGGTATTTTAGAGCTGATCCTCTGAAAGGATGCTGATTCCCTGGCAGAAAGTATATTTCAGAAGTTTAATCACAACTGGCAGAGCCCAGTCCTAGACTTTTATTTCCATACTTCTAGATTCCTCTACCTATGTTCCTCTGTCCACTCCTGACTGTCATGTTTATTCTTTTTGTTATTGTGGCCACTGCACTGCTTAATTTCAAATGTATGAAGCTTGGAAGTAATTACATAAAACTCTAGCCAACCTCTCTTGTATATATAGCACATGAACAGTACTCGTCCCAATTCTTGGTCAATGATCCACTGTAAATATTTCATTGTGCATTGTAGAACAGTGCATGTACACACATATACATACAAACATGCATTCATGCACACCTCCACCTCTGAAACTCCAGGGTTTTTTTGTTTTTGGGGTTTTTTTTTTTGAGAGAGTCTCGCTTTATAGTTCAGGTTGGCCCTGAGCTCACTATGTAGCCCAGGCAAGCCTTGAACTCAGTAATCCTCCTGTTTCTGTCTCCCGAGTGCTGGGATTATAGGTGTGAGCCACCACGCCTGGCACTGTGGTATGTGGTACTGATTATCCAGCATTGTATGTGGTTACTGGGATCGAACTCAGGACCTTGCACTTGCGAGGCAGGCGCTGGAACCACTTAGCTACATCTCCAGCCATGAAACTCCAGTTTTACAGAAATGTGTCTTCTTCTTACTTGCAATTATCTGGGTTTACATTTTATTTGATTTTGCTTTATTTTAATTAATTCTAGTGACCACCTTACTAAATTTATCCCATAACCTATGAATGTGTCAAAACTTGACATGTGAAAAACACAGATCTAGACAGAGTATCCAGGTCTTAAAGTTATTTGGTGAACTAGTTAGAAACATGTTGCTTCTAGCTAGTAATAATCAGCCACTACCAAGCACCTCAATGATTTAAGGATAACTTGCATAATTTCTTCTTTGATCTAGAGGGGAGAAGGGAGCTCATCCATACAAGGAGGCACTTTTTTTTTTTTGAGACGGGGTCTTGCTTTTGTAGTTTGGGCTGGCTCTTAGCTCACCAAGCAAGCTTCGAACTCAGCAATCCTCCTGTCTCTGCCTCTCGAGTGCTGGGATTACAGGTGTGAGCCACCATGCCTGGCACTGTGGTATGCGGTATTGATGGCTGGTGGGCGTGAGTCTCCATGCCCAGCATTATATGTGGTTACCGGGCATCAAACTCAGGACCTTGCGCTTGCGAGGCAGGTGCCGGAACCACTGAGCTAACCCTCCAGCCCCATGGAGGCACTTTTATTTTACAATAGGTAGATTCCCACAGTGGATAGTATAACTTCATGTGGAAATCTGCCTGGTTTCTCTCTCTTGGAATGAGATCTTCATTCTCTGAAACAGGAAAATCACTGGAAAAAAAACAAAACAGAGCCCACAACATGCCTTGAGACAATGCAATGTAGATTGGTATGCGGTGATTCACGTTTACTTATCTGACCTTCTTGATTAAACATTTTACTTGAGGTTCAGAGTTATGAATCCACTCAGCAAAAAGGCACTTTCCAATAGTATTTAACTGTTGCATTCCCTTTCTATGAGGCCTTAATGGAATCCTTATCCAAAGCCTTTCATCTGATGGAAAAATAAATCACTATTTTAATAAATAAAAAGGAAATATCCTTGCTTTCTGCTTCATTATAGAATCAGTTAAACACATACCATACATGTTTAGAAACAAGTACCCTCATTTTCTCTGGAGGTATATTACAGAGATCACTATAGATAAACATCTTTTATCATTCGTTGGCATGGTTCTACTTCATTAGGCTCTCACATAATTTATCATGGGAGAGTTCAGGAAAGAGAGACATAGAAGGACAAAGCCACAGGATGGTCCCTGGAGGTGTAATATGCCTGAAGTGGTAATACCGTAGCATGTCTGTGGCTAACATGCCTGCTTTTCTAGTTTTCTAGAGGATGACTTTTTGATTTAATGATGATGAAATTCCACATTCCATATTAAGGAAGATGTAAGCGCATGATATATCTACCACACCCACCAGGAGTGTGTTCATTTGTGAAATATTGACCTTCAAACTCCAAAACTCTACATAGAATTAGAGGAAAAGCCAATATGTTTGGTAGGAAACCAAAGAAAACCCATGAGCCAATAGTTGGACATAAGCACCCTCACCCTTTAGTATTTCAGGTTCCATGCTTCTTTGTGTTTTGAAAAATAATATGTGTAAATATTGTATCTTTTCTCTGATATGAGAAACTGAAGTTGTAAATGAGTTCTAGAATGCATGATTAATATTGTGAAATAGTAAATATTCAAAGGGAAATGGGTTTAGGATAAGTAATGAGGGGGAAAAATTGATGGTTTAAAAAAAGAAAGTTTGGGGCTGGAGGGTTAGCTCAGTGGTTCCGGCGCCTGCCTCGCAAGCGCAAGGTCCTGAGTTCGATCCCCGGTGACCACATATAGTGCTGGGCGTGGAGACAGGCCCACCAACAATCAACACCGCATACCACAATGCCGGGCGTGGTAGCTCACGCCTGTCATCCCAGCACTCGGGAGGCAGGGACAGGAGGATTGCTGAGTTCACGGTGGCTTGCCTGGGCACCATAGTGAGCTCAGGGCCAGCCTGAACTACAAAGCGAGACCCTGTCTCAAAAAGCAAAAAAAAAAAAAAAAAAAAAGAAAGTTTGTGTATATAGGGGCGGAGGGTTGTAGAGTGGGTAGGGGAAGGGGAAAAATGAGAAGCCATGTCATATATTAATACAAATTCTCAATGTGGAGTATAATTGGGATGTGCATATATAATGTACCAATAAATTAAATTTAAAAAACAAAAGAAGATGTGGGTTTTTTACAAAATGGAGTATTACTCTGCCATAAAGAATGACAAGATCAATCCATTTAGGTGCAAATGGAGACATCTGGAGGATATACTAATAAGTGAAATCAATAGATCACAGATAGACAATTTCCGGATCTTCTCTCTGGCATGAACATCTGTAGATGCAAATGAGTTCTAGAAAGTAGGACAGCTTTTATAGAGTGG
>PVIC010006808.1:0-53028 GCA_004025085.1 Thryonomys swinderianus
CCCAGCATTCTATGTGGTTACCGGGGATCGAACTCAGGTCCTTGCGCTTGCAAGGCAGGCGCTGGAACCAGTGAGCTAACCTTCCGGCCCCTCATTAGTAATTTTTATTATCCCAATTTTCAGCCATAAAAACAAGGACCAAAGGAGAAGTGAAGTAACTTGCACAGTTATACAGCTAGGACTCAGATCACCATGGTAGAAAATCCTTATATTAGACAAATATGGTGGCCTCCACCTATAACCCCAGCACTCCAGGAGGCTGAGGCAGGAGGACTCCAAGTTCAAGCCCATCTTGGTAACTTAGTGACTGTTTAGTGACTACCTGTCTCAAAATGTCAAAGGGAGGAGGAGGGAGAGGGAGAGAGGGAGGGAGAGAGACAGAGACAGACAGACAAAAAGTTGAAAATGTAGAGCAAAGGGTTTGGATTCAATCCTCAGTATCCCTCGTAGATACACACACACATGTATATATAGATATATATACAAAGTATAATCACCTGCAAAGGAGGTAAATATTTCGGAAGAGCAGAGGGGCCAGTGGATGAAGGGGCTGCAGGAAAGAGAGGAAGTGAGAAGAATGAAGCCCCAGGTGGTGCCCATGTCCCAATCCCCAGGATGAACTCAGTCATTATGTACAATAAACTTGGATTCCTAAAAATTTTAAAGTTATGAAAGATTATCTGTAAACACTGAGACATACTTATTATTACTACTACGGATAGATGATTTTTACCATTTATATACCTTAGTATATATTACATTCTGGTTTGTAATTTCTTTCTAATCTTTTATTTTGGGCACAAGCTGGTCTGCAGTTTGGATGCAATATATTCACTCAATCCACGTGGAGAAATATTATTTCTGGATTTTCCACGTGACACATAGTCACGATGATCATTCTTAGGCACAGGCCTTTACTAGCTGGTGCCGACTTCACGGTAAATCCCTAAAAACGGCACGATGGTGAGAGATGTCATAGACTCTCTCCACACACTTTCCCATCATGAACACAGAAGACTTCTCCACAGGGGATTAGTATTTGAAATACCTGATGGTATCAAATCATCTGCAAATACAGACAGTTGGATTTCTTCCCTTCCAAATTCATATCCTTCGTATTTCTCGCCTGACTGTTCTGGCTAAAGTTTTGAGCACTGCGTTGAGCAGGACTGCTGAGAATGGGCTCCCTTTCTTTTGCTTCCGTCTTGAGAGAGAATGCTTCCAATTGTTCCCCATTTAGTAGGATGTTGGCTGTGGGTATGTCACAAATAGCTTTATCAAGTTAAGATACCTATTTTCACCAGGTTTCATCCTAAATGGGGATTAGATTTTCTCCAAGGTTTTCCCTGCAGCATTTAGATCGTGTGACTTCTATCCTTGTGTCTATTATGTGACATATTGTTTACTGACCTACATACATTGTCCCATCCTTGCTTCCCTTAGACGAGGCTGACAAGTCGTGATGTACAATCTTCTCAATGATTTGTGTTCTGTTTGCCTCTTGTTGAGGATTTTTGCATCTATGCTCATTAAAGAGAATGGCCTCCAGTTTTCTAAGAAATGATTCTTAATGAATGAATCATTGTCCAGTTTTCGTATGTGGGTCACACTGGCGTCAAGGAATGAGTTTAACAGTCTCTCCCTTTCACTCACATGTAGGAGTTTGAGAAATACTGGTGTTACTTCTTCTCTGAAGGTCTGGCAAAACTCAGCAGAGAATCCACTGGGTCTTGGGGTTTTCTTAGTGGGTAGTTTTTTGTTTGCTATTAACTGCCTCAATCTCATTGCCTGTTACTGGATTATTTGATGGTTTTATATTTTCTTGGTTCAATTTTGGTAAGTTATATGTGACTAGAAATTTATTCATTTCCTGTAGATTTTCCAATTTATTGGAACATAAATTTTCAAAGTTTCTTACAGTACTCTGGATTCCAAGAGTGTCTATTTCATTTCTAATTGCACTAATATGGTTCTTTTCTTTCCTTCTGATAAAGTTGGCTAAGGGCTTATCAAACTTATTTATCCTTTCAAAGAACCAACTCTTTCATTCATTGATCTGTTATTATTCTTCTACTTTTATCATTATAATTTCTTCCCTACAAGTTTGGAATTTGGATTGCTTTTGTTTTTCTTCTATTTCTTTGAGGTAACATTTCCTTGACATAGTGACGGTGATGGCTTTCTTAAAGAACATACTTTTGCTTTTTTGGAGTTTTTTTTTTTTGTTTTGTATTTGAGACAGGGTCTCACTTTGTAGTTCCAGCTGGCCCTGAGCTCACTATGTAGCCCAGGCAAGCCTGGAACTCAGCAATCCTCCTGCCTCTGCCTCCCCAGTGCTGGGATTACAGGCGTAAGCCAACATGCCCAGCTTAAAGAAAACACTTCTGATGTAGTTCAATCTGTCTACTTCTTTTTTCAACCAATGCTTTTCTGGCTTGTGTTCAACGTTTATTGAAAATTGATTCCCTGCTGTGTACTGTTCTTAGCACATTAGTTACTTCATTCAGTTGTTTTTTTTTTTTTTTGAGACAGGGTCTCACTTTATAGTTCAGGCTGGCCCTCAGCTCACTAGGTAGCCCAGGCAAGCCTGGAACTCAGCAATCCTCCTGTCTCTGCCTCCCGAGTGCTGGGATTACAGGCGTGAGCCACCACGCCTGGCACTTCATTCAGTTTTTACAAGAACTGATACCTTTGGCCCAATTTGTTGTGGGACACTCACCCTTTTTTGTATCAATTTTTTTTTTTTTCTTTTTGAGACAGGGTCTCGCGTTGTAGTTCAGGCTGGCCCTGAGCTCACTATGGTGCCCAGGCAAGCCGCCGCGAACTCAGCAATCCTCCTGTCTCTGCCTCCTGAGTGCTGGGATGACAGGCATGAGCCACCATGTCCAGCATTGTGGTATGCGGTGTTGATTGTTGGTGGGCGTATCTTGTAACAATTTTTAAAATATCTTAATTTTCCTGAAATATACAAATGCTTGCAAGTTTATAGATTAACATAGAACAAAGAAAACTTTCTTGCCTGATCTGATGACAAGCTACTGACAGGACAACATCACTTCCAGCCAGCCCAGGCAACAGTGGTGGACTTGGGAAACCAGCACCTCCTCAGGCGCCGGGTTCCTGTGGGGCTCTGCCCCACAGCACAGGACTCGGGCAGGTTCACGTGCTTGCGGGGCTGTCCTGTCTTCTCTATGGCAGCCGCAGGCTGGATTCCTTAACTCTCACGATCCTGACACTTCTGCATTTATGTCTGGCTTAACATACAGCTATAATGTTTCTCAAGCTTAGATGTGGCCAGGAAGGAGAAGGGTAGGTAGAAAATGACCCAGGGGTGATATGTATATGGAACAGTTTCCCAAGGTGAACGTTATTATATATTGCAAACAGGTACCAATAACAAAGAAACTAAAAAAAGATTTAAATTTTGTGTTGTGGGTAGAAATATCTGAAATATTGCTGATTTCTTCGTACATCACATTACCAGGAGCTCCATGACTTTGATCTGCATCATTACTGGTGATATTAACCTGATAAGGTGATATCTGCCTGCTTCTCACTACAGAATTATTATCTTGCACTCAATTATTGTAGTCAATAAATACTTTGCATGGAGGTACTTTGAGCCTACTAAGTATCTTGTTTCTCAACGCACTTTCAGTTTATTCATTTATTTATATCAGTGTGTTCTTGTGGTTTCCTTTATCATTAAATGTGATATAGTATTTTGTCATTTTGGGGCACAAACATTCGCCGATTGGGCCAATGAAGCATCTTTGAAACAGCTTCTGTGCCCTTCTGACCCCCACTGCTCTTTAAGCACATGAAAACATAGAAGATATCTAGATGTACTCTTCTTTCCTCTTTGGGTCAATCATTTTTCTCCAAAGACCCTGGGTTCCTCTGACTACAGAATGTTAGATTTAAATTTTAGAGATACAATCGTTACTTCCCCATTCAACTATTTAAGGCAGTCCTTCACGTTTTCCTCCATTACTTCTATAGTTTCACTTGTGTACTCCAATCTTCCTTTCTCCAGAAGTGTCACTGTTGTGAAGCAGTTGCTTGTGCTTCGCTGGGCTACCCCGATGACCAAGCCCGTTCATCTGAATTCTCCGACCTCCTAAAGTCACGCTCGTGTTCCGCAGCGCTGCGAGTCTCTCGGATGACCTGGCAGGATGTTCCGCACACTGGGCTGACTTTGTGCACTGGCTCAGGGCCCTGGGGACAGCACACCTGGAGCCTGTGCTGTCCACTGACGTCCCCTGGAAGACCAGGCCGCCTCTGCCAGGCCTCAGCCCTCTCTGTCTCCCTACATGTCAGAAGCCTAAAGGTTACCGCTGATCGCGATCGCTTTGTTCATTGTGCCTAAAACTTTAATTCCCTTTGCTCTTTTGACTTTTATTGACTCCAGCTGGCAGAATTTCAACCCTGCTTGTACCCAAGAATCTTGGCACAGATGCAAGACAACCTGACAGGCTGGTACCGCCAAAACCGTTGCTACTTCCCCTCCAACCCCACCCAGGCACCGTCACACCTCAGCGGATGGCGGGGCCCGTGCTGTCCCTCGGTCCGTCTCTCCCCAGAGGCTGCCACAGCCTCATTCACTCCCCACCCGTCCTCTCTACCCCACTCTTCTCACTTTCACTCACAGCCAAACACAGCGGTGTCTTCACTGCGGCCAGTGCCTCTGTCCCCCGTCACGAGTTTCCAAGAGCAGAATGGCCCTGCCGGCTTCTCTGACCCCCCATTACTGCTGTTCTTGCCACAGGAGCCTCTCGGGCCTGGCACACGCGAAGCCTGCCCTTTCGTGGCCCATAGAGAACCCCTTGCACTCTGCCCTTTTTGCACTCGTCTTTCTGCAGAAAGGGCTTGCTGGAAACGTCAAACTGCCCGCACTGCCTGCCTCACCATGAGGCACCTCACAGAATAATATTCCAAGATGTTTCTATAATTCCAATTGCAAATCTAGCTGCTTATTTGTTCTTTGAAACCTTCCTGTGATCCCCCTGTAGTCTGCAAACTCCAGTCAGAAGGGTACCACAGTAGCACAGCAAACCCAGAGCTCTGCAGTGCTCTCAGAGGAGAGGCGCGCACTCGGGCTGGGGGACACACGGCGGGTTTACCGCGGTGAGCAGCACTGCCTGGTGGTCACGCAGGACCCAGGCAGACACTCTCCGTGCCCCTCCCTCCCTCTCCAACCCTGAGGAGACCAGCACTGCTGGCCAGGTTGGGGGGTCTTCTGCAGGGCCCCGGGCCTACAGGGCCCAGTCGGAATGTGGGTTTATCACACCAAGTCCTTAGAAGGCCACGCCTGAGTCTGATGGGGACTGCCTTAGGCCGCAAAACGGGAATGTCTAAGAAGACGGACATCAGTTACTGACCGAAGTAACTCTAAGTAAAATAATCTCCATTCCCCCATCACGACAGTCACATTGCCAGTGTGCCCTCGCTGCCTGTGGCCAGGGGCTGCTGTGTTTCAGCACAGGTGAGAGAGGACATTCCCACCGCTGTACACAGTTCCACCGGACAGTGCTGTGCTGGAAGGTTCCTTAGGGCCGTGCAGGGGAAAACCTGGAGGCACCAAGAGCAAGGCAGACTTGGAGGCCAGTCCAGGAATTTTGGTCAGAAATGTGGTGTTGTGGGCTACCATGTTAGAAGTAAAGGTCACAAGAAGTAATATCCAGGTATATTTTGAAAATACAGATGATAAAACTTGACAATAGATTATATATAAGGAGAAAGGGAGAGGGAGAGAGGGGGAACGGATTAGATTACTTAACTGAAAAAAGAATAGAAAGTTGGAAGGACAAGCATAAACAAGAGAGAGACTGCGCCTATGAAGAAGACTGGAGGATTCAGGATGGGCCTATGGCGGCAGATCATCACATGGAACAGCCACTAAGTGAACTCTGGACCTGGAGCTCAGTCGCTTTCCTGTCTGCGCAGCAAAACACCTGACAACCACAACTGGAAGAGAGGGTTGTCTGCACCCTAGTTTAGGGCGTTCAGTCCACGCCTAGCCGGCAACGTGGCAGTAAGCACGACAGAAAGGCCCGGTAGAAGAGTCAGGGCACGAACACGCCCTCCTGCCTCACTCCCCAGTGCTGCCTTCCACCAGGCCCCCTTGGAACAGCGACTAATTCAGCGAACCTAGGCAGTCTGCAGGCCGTGCCGTGACTGATCGCCACCCAGCAGTCCGTCCCACCTCTGAACACCAGACACGGGAGATGTGAAGCTCAAAACCCTCGAAGAAGAGAAAGGAGGAAAACAGAAAGGCAAACATAGAAGCAAGCAATTTCTTTTCACTGGTCAAAACAAAGCTAAGGACACTGTTCTCTCTCTAAATTTTCAGGTATTTTTACTTTAATTATATGACCAGCAGAGTTAGACAAGAACCTGTATTCAAAATTACACCACATCTTTCACTAGTTCTTAGCTCTGTATCAGCGCATCACTGACTACCTCATTTTATTTCTTTTTTTTGTGGTACTGGGGATTGAACTCAGGCCCTGTGCTTAAATCCCGAGCCCTGACTACCTCATTTTAATAACACAATTTATATTTCCATAGCTACATGACTTCCGTTACAAACTTCACTTTTGTTAAGTTTTGCTCTGTGATTCCTTCTTATAATTATGAATTTTTAATTTCTGATGTCTAGGTATACTACAGTTCTCTTTCTCAACCTAAGAGAGTTGAGCAGTACTTTTGAAAGACAGTACCCTCCTACAAGACCCAGGTTCAATTATTGGTTTCTGTCCTGAATCTGGGGACTAAGAACCAGGCTGAGTTATCTGAGGTGCTGAGGTGCAGAACCCATTAATTCACCAGACACAGACACCTGTGTTCTAGATCTACACACTCACACATGAAGAAAGCAAATGCTTTTCCTCAAAGGTTTACAACACTTGAGGGCAAACAATCATGCAGACAAGGGAAATAATTACAGTGTAACATGATCAGTATTCTAACAGAAGTTGAAGAAAAGTCAGAAGGAGTGAATGGGAAGCCCAACTGTAGTCTGTCTAGGAAAATGTTGCAGAGGGCTTGTAGAAGCCCCTCTCAGCTGGTACAGACACTCAGCAGGAAAGAGAAACAGAATGCCTTCTCAAACCTTCAGTATTATTTCCGTCCTCTTTCTGCTGATACTGTCCTATAAATTTTCCTGCCAAGATAACTTGTTTTCTCAGAGTTCAGTTCATTCAATTTAATCAGTACAAAACTTAGCCAACATAAAAAATTACTGTTCATTCTTTGGATAAATGTGCAAAAATAAAGCTTAAAATTCAGAGAAACAAAACCAAATACATTCTATGTGTTTGTTTACAACCAACTGTACCCAAACTCAAAATTCAAGGTCTAAAGTACCTTCAGTTAAACTGTAACATTTCACAATGTAACAGAAATAGTAGCTGGCTCAGAAATGCTTCATGTGGTCCACGGGTCCCTCTGAAGCCCCCGTCGTGCCCCATGACCATGTGAGGAGGCAGGGCCTTCTGGAGGAAATTAAGCATCAGGATTTCTCTCTCCTAAATAGGATTATGGCCCTGATAAAATTGGATTTATACAGCGCTTGGCTATTCTGCTCCTCCCCCTCTGCCATGCAGGAACACAGCCCTTTTCCGTGAGCGGGTGCGGGACCAGCCATCACTTGGGAGTCACCCTCGGACACCACTTTGGACTTTCTGGGCTCCAGAACTGCAAGAAAACACCTTTCTGTTCTTTATAAACTACTCAACCTTGGGCATTCTGCTCCAGCAACACAAGTAGCCAAAGACAGGCTGCCGTCAAACAGACCGCAGACAGGTACTGAATCACCCGGAGCTCACCTTCCAGCAGCCCTGGGCTGGGGACCCGGGTGCACAGGGCCTGGCTGAGAACCCCTAGGTCTCCTGGCCTCCCGTGAGGACGCTGACCCTGTCTGACCAGGCTGCGGCCACGACCTCACTGGAACCGAAGGCCTCCGGAGGCCCCTCTCCAAAGCCACCCCGGGGTCAGGACAGACACGCAGTGTGCCCCATCTGTGAGGTGTGCTCGTCGGGACAGCTGAGCTCGGCGGGGAGATGCAGCAGTTTTCTAGTGCGGAAACCAAAGTGCCCTCAGCAAACGTTAAATGTAAAACAAAGCAAAATTAAACACACTCAGACTACACAATTATTCTCAAAATGAGATTTTGCATCCATTATTCTGTTACCCAGATTATTCAGTCTTTAACAATGAAATACCAAAACTGTCTCAATAACATTATGTACTGTAAAACACATCAAGCTTTTAGACTTAGACTTAAATTTGAAAATTTCAGCACTTGAACACTTTGCAAAGGCAAATCTACCAATAATTTAAGATTAATTACTGCAAATTTCAAATGACCTTTAGTTTTACTTGCTGAAAAAATATCTTTACATGTTATCAATAGCACCTTTAGAATTATGAAATTATATATATTTATTTTCACATATGATAGTGGGACACAGCTATGTACTCTAGTCTTAATTATAGGAAATATAGACAACTATAAGGCTTAGCTTTATTGTTTTATAAATGAACCAGCAAAGTTCATTTTAGTGAAATGAGCACACGCTTTTCATAAATTAAAATAAACCTCACATGGTAAAGTACCCATTTTCAAAATTAATTTAATTACATGTTTAAAGTTTAATTACATTTAATTAAGCATTTAAGTTTAATATGAAATAAATGAATTATCAGTTAACTAGTATGAAATGAAATACTGCCTTGATAATTAAAATCTATAAATTTTCCTATTCTGTACAAAACTGCTAGTTCTCAAAAACCCCTCAGGCAATAGGCATTCTGAAGTCCACTGGGCTCCGCGCCCCAGCTCCCCACAGAGAACCCTGGCCCTGGTGGGCGGGCGGGCTGTGCCGGCTCCCGGGGGACGAGGCGTCCGGGGGCAGCTCTGGGAACCTGGGCTTGGGCTGCGGCTCCCCCGCCGCTGAGGAACGGTGCCCGGGAGTGTGACTGAGCTCCCTGACCCTGGGTTTCCCAGAAAACCAGCCCGGGGGCTGTGGGAAAATCACATAAGCCACGGAGGGACGCCGGAATAAAACCTGGTACTTTTTGGTGTAAAGAAAGTTTTAGCTCTGAAACCCATTTTCCAAATCCCAGAAGTAACGCTGTGTCCCCGCTGCTCCCTCCCCACCTTCCTGCGCTGCTGGGCCTGCGCGAGCCCTACGGCCGGCGGCACCCTGGCGCCTGGGCACGGAGCCCGGCGGACAGAGCTGCCCACGGAGGGCTGAGTCAGGGAGAACTCAGTCCACAGCTGGGAAATGCCAGCTGCTACCTGATAAACGGACGGCAGCGGTCGGCATGTGTTTCTCGCCCCTGTACGCAAGTTTGATTCACTGTGTGGCACAAGTTCAGCCTTATCATAGTCTGCGTGATCATTCGCACTGAACAAAACTTACCACGTGAGCCGGAAAGGTCCATTTCCCTTGTCCCTCACCTCCAAGTTTTTCACATAAGACGATACCTATTTTTCTCTGAATATAAGGGATTTTCTCAAGATTCACAGTGGGATAAACTTAGTATTGGAACACAGATGTTTTCATTCCTCCAGCAGTGTTCTTTTCTCAACAACACAAAAGGTTAATGTGAAAGACACCAAATCCTCTGAAGGAGTGAAGCTAAGAGACGGAACCAATCTGACAGATTAATCCTGGCTCTACGTCTTAATAGCCTCAGATAACTCACTTCTGTGAATCTCTGGCTTCTGGCAACAGGGCATCTGCACGTGCACAGGGTGGACACAGGCAGTGTGAAGTGTGGAGCACACTGCCCTGTGTGACATGAGCGACTCTCACTGAAGTAACACAGAGTGCCGCCCGTGCCAAGTGCCTGGCTGCAGATGGGACAGCCTCATGGTGACGGGAAGGTTCTGGAAGCAAGAAGTAGAAGGGGGCGCCCGAAGTTCTCAGGTGTTATTTCCAGAGAGGGAGGTTTTTAAGTCTCAGCTTACAGCTTCCTGTGTATTAAATCTTCATGTAATAACTTATTTCATGTTGAAAGTAATGGTTTTATAATGTTAAAGATGACCAAGGCTATCACTGTATTCCATGGCTTACCTAATAAGAACTGAAATGAAATATTAACACTTTATAAATTATTAAATATAGAGTCCTGTAATTTTCAGCACTCTGTTTTACTGAACTTATCAGCAGTGTAGATGGATTGGGTGGTTTTAACATTTAAACTCTTCCCTATACAATCAAACTAAATGTCTCGTGTTACTTAACACTATATGGATACTTATTTACAGTGTAACTATCTTAGGAAAGCACACTTTTTGGAGCACTTGACCACAGCGCTGGGTAAGGAGTACTACTTTGTATCATTTTCCCTGCTACATTGTTAAGTCTTTATTAAGAAGTATTTACATGTTGAAAGATGCTTAGAACTGTTTCATTTTTTTTGAAAATAAAATGAGAGATCATAACTAACCAGTATCTAGTTTTCAAGCTGTAAATTAGTGATGGCCAGTCTAATATAGAACCAGAACGTGAAAAAGGAGGACAAGAACAAAAAAGAGAAGGAGGAGATGACACTACATAAATAA
Organism: Thryonomys swinderianus; assembly: GCA_004025085.1. NCBI lineage: Eukaryota > Metazoa > Chordata > Mammalia > Rodentia > Thryonomyidae > Thryonomys > Thryonomys swinderianus. Next base: position 10,577 of record PVIC010006808.1, read on the forward strand.
TTATAAAACCTATGTATAATTATGATTATGTATTGCAGAAATATGAGATTTACTGTTAGGATATGTAAGCTTAGATATGTATTCTTTCAAAGCTTATGGCAAAAAAAAACCCCAAAAATAAAAAAACCTCATTCTATTAGCCAGAATTCACATTCAAAGTAGAATCCGCTTTGATAGGGGCAACTGACTTACCAGGGTTCTCTGTGAGGAGGCGAAGAGGTATCTTCTGGAAGGAAGAACCCATGCCATTTTGCAGTCTCCAGTAGCTCCTGTGGGATCTTTTTTGATGTGTCATAATAATGACCAAATCTTGAAGATGACACTGGTCCAACCTGCTAAAAAGCCATCTTGGTTATTTAAGACAACTATTTTTAAACTACAATTTCATAATTGGACATCTATGTACTTTAATACATGTTTCTTTGTTGCTAAACTTAATAAGCATTAAGACTTTGTAGTATACTGTATTTTGTTAAAGAATAATCTAAGAGTAGATAATTTAAGAATAATAAAGAGTACATAATTTTCACTTAATGTTTAAGATTCCAAGTTTTAATGAAAAATAGGTGAGTGCTAGAAACCAAACGAAGACTGATCAAAGTTAATTCACTGGTAAGAACCCCCAAAACGCTCACCAGATAAAGTATGTGCATGTTGCATGTTGCATGTTTCTTACAGGTTTTCAAACTTAGCTTGGGGCGTAAAAGGCACTGCCGCCCTCCAGGCAAGGACGGGCCCAGGACGGAGAAACAGATACATATTCGCTCTGTCAGGCCGGTCTGCACTTGGGAATCGCTGGCTCCCTGACAATACCTGCTTTATATTCCCTACTAATCACTTTGCCAACAAATTATCTTTTTCCTAAGAAACTGTAATAACTATTGACATTGTATTTATACAGGTTATAAAATTCTACTAATTATTTTATTTCTTTGAATGGGCTCTGGTCTGAGTTGTCATTTGACACATCAGAAAAACAATACACACACATCTGTCTATGCACACACCCTACCCAAGCTGAACTGCAGCAAGCTCTACCTGACAACAGCTTCCAGTGAAAGCATTACTTTAATCTTACATAATTTTCACTGTCCAAAATACTAAAAAAAAAAAGGGTAAATTTAAGAACAACAAAACGAGACAACCTCTTCAGAAACAAAGACTTATATACATGGCAGGTTCTTATCTTACATCTTATTAAATGACTGTTTCTTTTATTTATCTAAAAACACAATTTGCTTGATGCCAGGTATTTGCATGTAAGACTTCAAAAATCTGTATCTGTAAATTAAGTAGCTACAGCCCTTAGATTATATTGTAATATGGGATAAAACATTTCTACCAGAAGCTTTTTTCTCAGATTCAGTCTGTGGGTCTGACGTGTACTTTCCTAATACAACAATATCAACTCTCATTAAGGTATTACTCATTTTCATTAATCAGAGAGATCAGTTGGCTTCAATTTAATCTTTCCAATGCAATATGACATACAAACTTAGGTTCCCAACAAAGGATTTATCCATTTTTTATGAAAGTATTGACAGTATCAATAAATTATGTACCATTAAAATATGTTTCTTATAAATAGGGTGCAAAGTTTTTAAATGTAGTTATTAGTCTAAAGCCAGGTCTTAGCATTACTCTCAAACAAGGTCTGTTCTTTGGCCTATAATCTATTCTTTATCCGGATTATGGTTCAGAGTGTTTTCACTGCAATCTCTGCCAGAACTCATCTTTTCATTGTGTAGGCCCAAGCCCCCTCAACGTTTTAGAAAGGCCTTGACTAACTGAACTTTGATCTGATGTCTTCATTGAGAAAAACACCAGGTTGCCCATTTCAGATGCAAATCCTCCTGCGGCCCAATAGAATTTAGTAAAGACAGCAAAAAAAGAAGAAACCAGAAGTTTCCAGGATCCTCTTTGAGAACCCTGGGGCTCACTGGTGTCCCTAATCCATGCAGCAGCACGGATTACGGTAGGTGCTAACCTTTCCTGATTCAAAAGGCTAAGCAGAGTGCCTACAAGCTGAGGGACGCGGTTTGGCCACAATGAGACACCGTGCAATAAAGCCCGGACTGCGCCAGACCCCTGAAAGGGCCGTGGTGTAGCACATTCCCAGGCCTGGCAGGGAAGCTTGCAAAGGCCTACCTGAATCAAACAAGCATGAATAATCTGTTTTAGCAGGCTGGCCATGGGGAGCGGGAAGAAAGAGAGACTTTCCACTTCTTTTAAGTTTGAGTTAATAAATTTATTAGTGTGCTGAAGATTCCTGAAGCTCTGTGCACTCAGAGAAATATGCGCAATTGCCAAGAAAAGAAGTATGCTTTTTAAGTTGCCGTCTCTATTAATGTTTCTAATTACAATATTAATGTGATAGAAGTCTCAGAATTTGGGATGAATCAAGGCAGAAAATTGATTTCATGCTGTGACAGTTTACATATATGACACAAATAATTCAGTAAATTTAAAAATTAAATTGGGAGTTTTTCTCATTACAATTGTTATCAAATTATTTGGAAATTAAGATTCAACATGATAGCTAAAAGTATTCAAAAGGCAGACAACACTTTTGTTACTGATCAAAGACTTTAATCTTTCTACTACAAAGAAAAACAAAAACATCCTTATAGGAAAAACAAGTTTGCATGCTTTCTTCTACCCAAGACACATGGCATTAACATATAATCAGATAGGAGAAACACAGAAATCTTTTGAGGTCCAAAACTATAAAACAAATACCCGAATATTTCCTCTAAAAAAGACAGCTAAATGTTATAAATAATATCATAAAATACTATGATAATTTCACAAAAATAAATGCATTAAAAATATCAAACTGTCATCAATGACCAGTTCACTGAGTCTACTAAGAACATGTTAATTTAGCTTTATATTATGAGAACTTCTACTTTACATCCACAAATTACCTTGCAAGTTTGACTCCTGTCAAAGAGTACAAGAGAATAATAGGTGAAAATTTACTTTACTAAAGGCAAACGAACGCTGACAGAACGAGAGAAGGCAAGTAGACCAAAAACAGTCTCAGAGCGTTCCCAGGAGGTCGGGCAGCAGTGAGGTCTCCAGAAAAGAATGGTACCACAAGTCCACGGTATGAAGATGTCCTCTTACTTCCCATGTTCTCATTTCCTGTTTCTCAGTAAACCAGAAAGGAAAGCAAGCATCCAAAAATACACTAGCCCACCTGGATCCTTGGCTCCGGCAGCAAAACTGGAGTCAATACTTACTCGTTACACCCCAGCCATCCCTAGACTGAGGTCCTGTGTAAAGCGATTATGACGGCATCGTGCAGCACCCGAGGGTCGGGAACTCCACGGCTGCCCCTCGGAAAATGACACTGTTGTCATCTGCAGAGCCACACGTCAATCACAAGACAGGGCCGAGCACTAAGACAGAAGGCCGAGTGCACCGAGAACTCCTATGAGGAAGGCCCAACACTGCCAAGAAACCCGCACCGAAGGAGGCCTTGGGGGCAGAGCCCCACAACACCAGGACAGTCTCTGAGCGCTTGGGGCTGCCAGGCTGGGCTGGGAGAAGGGAAGAGGCACCACTCGCTGGACGGCAGGGAAGCTGGCAGGTCCCCTTCAGGCAGAGAAGCAAATCATGGTGAGGGAGGGAGCTTTCCAAGAGCCACACACTGTGCACTAGGTGAGCCCGATTCACTCAACTATGCCACTCACTCACGTGTGGGCACTCAGCTCTGTTTACAGCCCCGAGTGGAAATTCGCCTTCCTTCTCAGGACCTGGTGGCAACTCCCACGAGGGCTTCCCACTACCCAGCACGTCCGGGCTTGGACTGCTCGCTCACTCTTAAACTGGAATCAAGTTAAGTGCATCTCATACCAAATAAAATAATCAGAAACTCAGCTTTTCTTTTGTTTGGAAGGAGGAGGGCTACTGCTGCCGCACAAAGGCTGAGCGTTTGCCCAGCAGGCAGAGGCGCTGGGTTTGGTCCTCTGCACCTCAACTAAAGTGCAAGTCGCAAAAAGTGATAAGAAAAAGGCAATCAAATCCACGAGGAACGAGTGATGACCCTGGCTATAGGCTCTCGCAAGGCATTATGCAAAGAATTTGTGTGGGGCTCTGGATGCTGCTCAGCAGTAGGGCACCCGCTTAAGCCCATGCAAAGCCCTGGGCTGACCCTCAGCAGTGCAAACAGAACAGCCACGGAAGGCAGATACACATGCTGGAGACGCTTCAGAGAAAAGCCAAGAAGCCCGAAGATGACTCTGTTCTCTATAGAACTTCTTTGTTGACAAAATAAACTTTGACCGTTCACTGCAAAGTCATAATAAGCTGTCATTTCATCTGTGCTATTTATTAATGCAACTGAACTTGCATATGGTACAGTCCACCCAGTTACACATCCAGCACCGACTGCTGAGCATTCTCTGCCTTCCGGGGAAACAAAACAGCCCGAATCGCCTTCTCTTCTGAGCTCACGCTCCAGGAGCAGAAAGATGAGAAACCAAAACATCGTTCATCTACTACTAGCTTTAGTGCTGAACAACAGCTTGCAGAAAAGTGAAGCACAGCACGCGATGACAGAGGGCACAGGAGCCCCTCCCGGGTGGCCACCTATCAGCAGACCGCCAGAGGAGACGGGAGGACGGGGCTCGGGGCTCGTTGTGAAAAGGGCAGAGCTTCACAACAGTCGGCTGTAAACTCTGAACACAGAACACTGAGCGTTCGACCTTGAGGAAGCTGAGCCCACACAGGATCCAAGCCCCAAGTGCAGCACGCAGCTCCAGTGGCAGGAGGAATCCGCACTACTCACGGACAGTGAAGGAATCACAGTTTACAAAGACACAGGGAAGTGTCAGGAACAGAGATCTCTCCCCAGACTTCAGACAGATGCCACAGCCAGCAGTACGGGCGAAGGGTTATGGTCCCCTGAAGATGCTGCCGACCGGTTACAGGACCAGCCTGAGAGGGAGCCAAGAGAAGGGAAGCTGCAGAAACCAGCGCGGCCCATCACAGACTGGGCACCGTCTTAACAAGGGTCAGGTTTAAGCTGGAGTTTAGTTCATTACCAGCGTTTCACTCTCCAGGTAACTGAAGTAAGTTCTCCAGCGGCAAGACGCGAAGCCCCCTGCCAGGGGCGTCCTCAGGGCTCGTCCACACCTCCTGCTGCATTCTTTCGTACGCAGCGCACCATACACTCCCTGAGCACCCCAACTGCAGCTTTCCTGGCCCCTCGCACCCCGCTCTCAGTCCTGCCTGAGGCAGCATGGCAGCAGCACCAACTCCGAACACACACGTGTAGTGCTCCCGTGTTCAGACATGCTGTGGCTCACTCTGCTCGGCCAGCTGCGCGCTCTGGGCACCTGGGCTGTTCCCACTCTACTCCCATGAAAAACACGTGGCGGGACTAGCTCACACTGTCCTGCTTGACAGCGCAGGAATGCGCTCAGTCTCCAACCCGACAGGAGGAAGCCCGCGCGCCTGTGCGCTTGGGAAGATACCAGCACGGCAGCCTCCACGGAAGCGGCACCCACTCCCACTGGCAGCAGCAGGTCCAAGAGCGCCAGCCCCTGCCCAGCCCGCTGGGAGGCGCCCTAGCACAGGACCCCGAGCACCGCTCAGCTGACGGAGAAATGGCACTTTGGCATAGTTTTTTTTCACTTGCATTTCTCTTAGTACAACTGAAATTGGGAATGTGGGGTTTCTGTGCTTAAAAGACCCTTGGCTTTTCATATTTTTGTCCATTTCTAAAAATTGTATTTTTTTTTTGAGATAGGGTCTCGCTTTGTAGTTCAGGCTGACCCTCAGCTCACTATGTAGCCCAGGCAAGCCTCCAACTCAGCAATCCTCCTGCCTCTGCCTCCCGAGTTCTGGGATTACAGGCGTGAGCCACCACGCCCGGCACTGTGGTATGTGGCATTGATGGCTGGTGGGCGTGAGTCTCCACACCCAGCATTGTATGTGGTTACTGGGGATCAAACTCAGGACCTAGCGCTTGCGAGGCGGGCGCTGGAACCACTGAGCTAATCCTCCGGCCCTAAAAATTGTATTTTGGGTTTTTTCCATGTTAAGTTTTTAGTTCTTTATATAAAAGTAAGATTAGTCCTTATTTTACTACATGAACTGCAAATATTCTCTCTCCAGTTTGTAGTGGGTTCAGTCATACAATTCATATTATTCAAACAAGTTCCACATTTAAATTATGAAAATCTGCCATTGCTTAAGTGGGATGCATGTATTATGGTTACTGCTTAATCAGTATTTGCCAACTGAATGAATAAATGCCTTTAACATTCACTAAATATTTATTTGTGATCTGGGGATTAGTATAGGTGCTAGAGAGACATGAAAAAGTAAAATCAGTTCTCTGCCCTCACGCAGAGCTCTGTCTGGTGGAAGAAAGGGCTGCGCTCACAATTAACCTGAAGTCACATGAGAGCTAGACACTGTATGACGAGCTATGGACAGTAAAGCCATAACGGGGACTGCTGGGTATGGAACAGCGTCTGAGAAGGGGGACTCGGCGAAGGAGAAAGCCGGAGGCACTGGCAGCAGGAAGCCACGCTGCCCAGAGCTCTGGCAGCTCCGGCAGGTGCGTCAGTGCCCGCGGGGTCTAGGAGGGCAGCCTAGGTGAGCTGCAGGGCGCAGCACTCCCAGAAGCGCACGCATCAACTGCAGGTCAACTCCGCTCTCACTGCTGCACCTGCCACGCTGTCCAGGGCAGCGCCGGATGTGCAGCCTTACCCCACAGGCTGCCACCCTTTAGCAGGAAGATAGAGGGGGCATCTGAAGTGAAGAAGCACTGCCAACTTACTTCCATCCTTGGGAAAGATCATGCTGACGTCAAGGGGGAAGACCAGAGGGCAGACAGAGCTATGTCCCCTTCTGATCAGAATGTTCCTCTTTTCTAGCAAGATAAAGTCTGAGAGACAGTCAAGTGTTCTGGAAAGAGGACAGAGTGACCACTGAGATCAATGAACAGAGTTGCGCAGGAGACCAGCTTGAGGTGGCACTGGGCAGGCTAGAAAGTACCACGGAATCAGCTAGTAATGAAACTGAGCCTGGCCTAGGCCTCCGTGGCTCGCTCAGCAGGCCTCCAGCTGGCACGTGCAGGCAGCACTGCTGAGCGATGGTCACGGCTGCGGTCTTCAGGGTCAGGGATACTGTGGTGCCTGACAGCAAGAGGGCACCACAGCCACAGCTGCCTCTCGTGCAGCGGCCCCGCCAGGCCCCTGTACCTAAGGTAACCTGAGCGGCTAACCGTGACCTTCCTTCTCCAGAATGTGTCGTCTTCCTGGCAGCCACAGGCCTGGCTCTCACCGCACCTCAGCGCGCTGCTCCCCCCCTCTCCTTCCCGCCCCACTGTGCTGTGGAACCAATACATGTGGGGTCCAGAACCTCAGGGTCTCGAACCCTAAAGGCTGAGGCTCTCCTGGCCCCAGTTAAAAACCACCCTTTGGTCTTTGCTCTTTACACCTCTGTCTATCATTCTTCATCCTCGCAGCATCCAGGTCAGGTGGTCCAGCAGCCCTGACAGCTGGGCACACGCCGGCGGCCCAGCCACATGGGAGGCCGAGGGGGAGGAGTGCACAGCAGCATCAGACTGCGAAAACAGTGAAGGCGCTGGGAAGGCAGCCCAGGGCTCACCCCGGCACAGTTCCGCCCCAAAGGAACCGCAGCTAGCAAGCAGTTCTGCGAAGAGCTCTCGCCAAGCTTCAGACTTCACAGCAGACTTCACGGATACTTGCTGTGACTTCTGGGAACTTCGCCCCAGTCCTGTCTCAGCTTACTCTTGAGAGTTGAGTCACCGAGTGTGGCAAGGGCTGAACATGTTTAGCGATAAAAATAGCAACTGTAAAACGACCACTCACACCCAATACATGCAGGCGACCATGATGTATGCTGTGGCCGGCAGCCTGGAAGAAAGCCAAGAAGAAAGCTCTTCACGGAAATGAGGAAAGAATGCAATAAGCTATTTTGGTAGAAAATTATCATTATGCAATCTCAATCAAATTCTCTAAATGAAATGCCTACTTATTTAAATACATAACTCAATCTGCAAACTGTACACGTAGCTTATAGAGGGACTCACCGCCATCTTGGGTAATAACTGGTACCGCCATGCTATCTTCATCTGCACCTCAGTCTCCGGTGTTTTATGACTACATTCAGCTTCATCAAATGCTCTTGCACAACTACCATCCAGCAGTGGGGCAGGGAGCTCCTAAGAAGACAGAATAAGACATTACTGAGCATCTGTAGTAAATAGGACAACTTTTAAAATCATAATATTGGCAAAACTGCAATTTAAAACTCCTAGTATTTAGGCAAGAATTAACAATTTAGATATTTCTAAAACAGAAACAGAATATGACATGAAAAATTTAATGCTTTATAATTTGAAAATATCTGTTTCTATTTCAGAAAAATCAATTATTATTCCAGTAAGAGGCTAAGTACAGTTTTCAGAAAATGTACATTACAGCAAGCCTGGAATTACCACTTACATATTACACATAATTATTGCTATATTTGTCACAAGGTAAAAATAAAGTATGTGTGCAATCTGTTTATTGGTTTGTAATTCCAGAAGCCAAAAAACTCATCTACTAAAATAATGGGTGAAGTAAAAAACTAAGAAAAAAGACATTTTTTTTACCCACATCAAATACTAGTTTTGTACCTGCAAGCTTGTATTTCTACTTTACAGTCAAAACAATTTAAAACCTCTGATCAAGAGCAAAGACATTGAAATCCAATTTATTAATTTCAGATGGTGACCTGCTAAGTGACTACAAAAAGCAGAAAAGATTTTGTTTTTATAAACAGATACTATAGAATTTTTCTTTAAAAGCCCAAAGTTTTTGAAGAAAAGCATGTAAAATAATTTTTATTAGACTCACAAAGATAATGCAGGGCTTTAATTACCAAACATAATCTTATAAAATGCAATTTTTACTTTTCAAGGTCAATTTTATGTTTAGACCCATACTGTGAACTGATCAGCCAAAAAATAAATCATATATTTTAGTCACTCTCTAAAAGACCTCAATGTGGAGTCAATTTTTGTTTTTGAGACAAAAGAGTTGCTGTGTAGTCCAGACTGGCCCTGAACTCTCTATATAGCCTATGTTATCCTCGAATTCATGGTGATCCTTCTGCCTCAGACTCCCAAGTGCTAGGATTACAGGCATGTGTTCCCATGCTCAGTGGACTCATGCTATGATTCACACCAGTATTAGAATCTAGTTATATCAATTGAGCTCTGAATCCATCATTCCTACCAATGCAGTAGTATCTTAGAATATAAAGTAACTTTGCTTTCCAATGGAAATAAATGTCTGTGAAGGTATGCAGTGTAGTATAGCACCCAGGTTACAAGTTTGCATTCTATAACCAGAATTCCTGGCTTCACATACTGACTTTACAATCTGTGTAGCTGTGTCTAGGTTTCCGTGGCCACCTAGCAGATCTCTCTATCTCCATTCACATCTGAAAAATAGTACTTACCTCAGTATGGTAAGAAAGAAAGAAGTTAAAAATAAAAAAACACAGAGAATGGTGCATGCTATATACTAAGCATCTAATAAATGTTGGACTACAAGATGTTGTATTCCAACATCTCAGAGTAACAAGATTGTTACTTTGAGACACATTTTATATCATCAGTGTTAGGGAGTAGTTAGTATAAAATACTTAGATTCATGTATTTTTTTAAATGGAGGACTTTATTTTTCACATAAAAATAGTTATGATAAAGCTTACTCAGACTGAAAATTAATTTTTAGCAGGGATAGAATCTTTTCAAATTTATATCACATTACCTCCTACTGCTTAAAATATGCAAATTTAAAAGAAAATGCTGTTAAATTAATGCACAGAGAAATTAACAATATAGAAAAAATAGTGCTAGCTGGGTGTGGTGGACATGCCCACTGTCTCAGGTCAAGCACTGGAGGCAGGACGGGTGCAAGTTAGAAGCAGCTAGCCTAACTTAGTGACCCTGTGTCAAAACAAAAATGAGAAAGGCTCTTGGAGGAAGCTGCTGCCAGCCGTAGCCCGTGCCCGGCATCACATACACAAAGCCCTGAAGTGAAATAACTTGGTCCTCTATTAACACAGTAACACATCCAAATGAGATAAGATTATAAAAGCACTTGGCATATTACTGCATACGTACCTATTCCTACTGTAGACCCTTCACCAGTTTAAAACTGTGTTGTGAAAATTATACTAAATTAATTAACCAGTGACTGTAGGATAACTATTTTTCACTAATATATAAACCATAACTATACCCTAGACAATTTCAAAATAGGTAATTTGAACTATACCTGATGGCTACTTAACATATATGATTTTAAGGCTATATTTATTTCTTAAAGTTTAGTTCAGCCAGATTGGAAAATTCATTAAGACTGAAAATGATGCAGTTAGATCATTTTATAAATAGCTGAAAGATTATTAAATCAGTGTGTCAATATCTTTCTTTCAGCTCATTGTACACTGTAGGTGTGTACGTTATGATCCCATTCACCCTGGGGATTTGTACCTGCACATGAAGTGTCTTGCCTCTTGTCTTCTCCCCACTCTCCTATCTTCCCTTCCTCCCCCACCCTCTCTATTACCACAACGCTGTTTCCATTTTTCCCTTCTTTTCTCATATTTTTCCTCCTCCTCCCCTGCCCCCTTAAGTGAAATAAATAGGACACAAGTGTAAACACATAATAGTTTCTGGAGTGAGAAACTGCAAGGATAAATGAGGACCAGAATGTATAACAGATAATGAAAAATGGGAAGTAAAGATTCAGATAGCTCATTTTATAAAGGAAAAACTGAAAAAATTCCAAAGATACACAATGACTACAATCCAACAGTGAAGGTCCATTTAAAGTTTGCTTTCTGAAACTTAGGGCCTTTTACCACATCTAGAATTGTGTCAACGATCACTACTGAATTTCAGAAAATTTCCTTGCTCTGAAAAGAAACCCTGCACTCATTGAGTACTTCCCAATCCCTCACCTATGTCCTTGACAAGCACTAATCTGCTTTTTCTCTTGAATTCATCCTCTACAAACATTTTAGATGAATAGAATCAGACTTTGTTTTCTTTCTCTTATGCAATGTGTTTTCAACACTCACCTATGTTATAGTGTGTATCACTAGTTCACCCTTTTTTATTGCTGATTAATACTCCACTGTGACGATACACTGCATTTTGTTCATCTCACTGCTGATGCACAGAATGGTTCCATCCTTTGGTTATTCTGAGTAATGCTACATGCATTTCTTCTGTTTTGCTTTTTTTGGGAGGAGGTATGGAAACATTTCTTTTCAGTTCTTGTGAGTTTTAGGAGCACAACTACTAGGTCACACAATAACCCTTTAACTTTTTCAAGAAGTATAAAAGTGCTTTCCACAGTGGCTAGAGTGTTTTATTTCCTCACCAACAATGTATGAGAGTTCCAATTTTGCCACATCCTCACCAACACTTAACTTCCTCTTAAAAATAACCAGCCACCCTCGTGGGCATGAAATGGATCTCAGTGTAGTTCAGATTTGTGTTTCCCAAGTGAAAGCCATGCTGATGGCTTCCCACAGGCCAGTTCAGCCATTTATACCTCCCTTGGGTCCAACTGCATCGCGCACTTTCCCTGCTTTTAGATCCAGTTGTCTTCTTTTGGTTACTGAGCTGTAAGGCATCTTTGTCTCTGTGTTCCAGATGTTAACAGATTCAGGTTGGCAAACACTTTGTCCTTCCCTGTGTTGTTTACTCACTCTTGGCAATGCCCTCTTGGGCACAGAAGTTTTAATTTGATAAAGTCCAATTTATTTGTTCTTTCTTTTGTTATGTTTTGGTGTCATAATATAAAAATGTTTGCATAACTCATGGTCAGAAAGATGTATATCTAGGTTTTCTTTATGAAGTTAAGTTCCTACATTTAGGTCTCTGATATAGTCCAACTGAATTGCCAGACATAATGTAGGGTAGAAGTCATTTCTCATAAGGTTAAACTATCAGTTAGGTTGAAATTATTACCTATTAAGTACTTCCTGTGTGCTCAGTTTTGGTTCTGGGCGTGAGGGTTGTCATAATGACAAACTAAGGAACAGTAATAAATGTCCACACAGAGAGCTCATCCTAGTGCAGCTCCTTTGCTAAGTGCTCCAGACACAAAGTTCCCTGTGCACATGAGCAGGAGTTAAAACTGTCCCTTAGCTACCTGCCCATCACACAGGATAAAACCTCAGCTCTGAAGGTGAGCCTGGGGAGTCAGCTCCTAAGTGTGCTCTTAACCACAGGCCAGACAGCCTCTACTACAAGTTTCCACTGTACTTGCGCCTGAGGGTAAAAACAGTAAACAAACCATTATGTAACTGATCACATGACAAGAAACGCAAATATTTGGGGAAGGCAGGAAGACACAGCCTACTTAGGAGTCAAGGTTTGTCTTTTTGAGAGGTCAGAATTGCGGTGATTATAGAAATCATCCTCAAGTAACTGAAAAGTTAGACAACACACTACTACAAACACTTTCCATATACATGTGATGTCACATGTATCATCATCTTTTTTGGGATACCTATGCTATTTTTCGGGTCATGATAGATTAGAGAACTAATGTTTAGAGATCCAGGTATGTGAAGATTTAAGGACCTCTAATTTAATCTCTACTTTTATCTTTCAACAATTCTGGTCAGGTATTTTTTTGTTTTGTTTTCTTTGGTTCATTTGTGGTTGTTTTGTTTTCATCAAATTAAGATTTCCTATTACATTTGTAGTTTCTGTAAATTTGTGTATACAATTTTTAATTTTTTTTTTTTTTTTTTTAGACAGGGTCTTGCTTTGTATTTCAGGCTGGCCCTGAGCTCACTATGTAGCCCCAGCAAGCCTTAAACTCAGCAATCATCCTGCCTCTGCCTCCTGAGTACTGGGATTACAGGCATGAGCCACACACATGGCACTGTGGTGTGTGGTACTGATTGCTGGTGGGTGTGAATAACCTTGCCCAGTATTGTTGTATATGGTTAACTGGGTATCAAACCAGGAAGCTTGTGCTTGCTAGGCAGGTGCTGGAACCACTGAGCTAAATCGCCAGCCCTGTATATATAATTTAATGTGTTAATAATTTTGCTTCTGAAAGGAAAATATTTTAATGAAATATAAAAATTTAAACAATTTATATCTAGCTTGCAAAATCTATGTTTTCAAATGTAATTGTGGAAAAATGTTTTCCCCTTCCTTGGCTTTTTCAGCATTTAATAAGATTCTAGATGTGAATTAAAATATTTTATGATTACACATATTACATATATTATAGTTTATATTTTAACTGATGACATGTGATAATTTCCACATTTAATCATAAGATTTTCAATGGTCAAAAAGAATACAATCTGAATCAAAACTCATTGTATTTCTCTTTGTGGAATCTTTATGTTGTTCACAGCCTAAAGATGCTACAACATGCAAATGTTATAACAAATGTTCTTTGCTTCTCAAACTATTTCGATGAGATAAAGGAAACATAGAAAAGACAAACAGAAGTAATGGTTAAGTTCCTACAACCTGCTTTAATAAACTATTAACAATGAGCATAGTCAGAAAACAAACCACTCATTTAGCAAGTGAGGAGCAATGTGTGTCTATCTGTGTGTCTGTGATAACTGGACTCGTGGGAAATCTTTAAAAAGAACCATAAGACCCCTAATCCTCATACTTTTCCCCAAGATTCAAATTACTACTGCTACTCCACCATGCAAGACAAAGAGAAAGGTAAAATCAGAGAAACTTTGGACACAGAAGCACTGCCAAGGGCACAGGTGAGATATTATACAGATGATGGCATTTTTGAAAGGCATCCTACACAAGCACGGAACAACTTGCAGGCCCATATCACTGTGCTAGACCATCAGAAGGTCATAAGCCATTTGTAAACAGAGCAGGCAGGAAATAAGACTGGAGGATCTCTACTGGGGGAAACTGACAAATTAAAAACACATTACAGGGACCCCACTTGATAAGCTTCTGCCAACGACTGGCCCACAGTCACATGTTCAAGCACATAGCACTTTCAATCAGGTTTTCAGTGCTTCACTGTGGAACAGGAATGCACAGAACTCAAGGACAAAGACAAAGGCAAACAAGAAACACCAATACTGCCAGACACAGATAAAAACTTCAGAAAGGGGGGCCGGAGTGTTAGCTCAGTGGTTCTGGCGCCTGCCTCGCAAGCGCAAGGTCCTGAGTTCGATCCCCAGTAACCACATACAATGCTGGGTGTGGAGACTCATGCCCACCAGCAATCAATACCGCATACCACTGTGCCAGGTGTGATGGCTCACGCCTGTCATCCCAGCACTCGGGAGGCAGAGGCAGGAGGATTGCTGAGTTCAAAGCTTGCCTGGGCTACATAGTGAGCTCAGTGCCAGCCTGAAGTACAAAGCAATACCCTGTCTCAAAAAAAAAAACAACTTCGGAAAGGATAAAAAGTTAGAAGATGGTACATAAACAGAAAAGAATAATAATTTAGTAAAAGGAAATAACTGGGGGAAAATAGAATTGGTAGGAATTACAAATGTAATAGGAAATTTGAATTTGACAAAAAGCAAAACAATGAAAAAGCACAAAAAAACACCTGATCAGAAGTGCTGGAAGGTTTAAAAAAAAAAAATTGGTAAAGACCAGCAGCAAACTAAAGCCTCTGTCTAGGATCTGGATTCCATACACCTGGAAAATAAGAACTTAGGAAGAAAAACAGAAGCAGATCTCTGGGAACCAGGAGGCAGCTGACAGGAAAACTAGCAACTGTAAGAGAAAAGAAAGCAATGGTGTGGAAAGTGCACCCCACCCACTGGGGGGACCGCCCCTGAGACACAAGGTAAGCCTGAGGAGGGCTGGACGCTTGGCAAAGAAACAGCACACTGCACCAATCCCAGCACTCAGGCGGCTGAGACAGAAGGATCACTGAGAGCTTAAGGCTGGCCTGGTAAATGTAGTGAGTTCAGGGGCAGCCTGAAATGCACACTAAGACCCTGTCTCAAACAAACACATGAACAAAGAAACAAACAAACAAAAATCCTATGATTATTGTAAACTACAAAACAACATGAGATTCTCTCTGAAAGTCAGCCTTCCCCATGGTGGGCTAGAGCTGGAGGAGAAACCCAGCAAGGGGCGTGCCGCAGGGGAAAGCATTCAGTCAGGAGCAGCTAGGAAGGTGTTATTCGGGGAAGGCCCTGCCCCAGATCAAGGACCGAGCAATGTATGTCAGGGCCTGGCATGACCCTAGCACAGACCAGCTGGGGGAACAGCTGTGAGCCAGGCTCAGAGTGTGGGCTAAACAGAGACCCATGGAAGTTTAAGCTGTACCAGGGCAGGACATGGGGGTCTCACCTGTGATTGGGAGGAGTCAGGCTGGTCATGTGTGGTCCTGGAGCTTCTGAAAGGGATGGCATGGAGCCCGACAGATGGCGTGGGATGGTGTGGACCCTCCTGCTGGACTCAATGCCTACACTCAGCACAGAACTCAATGGTCTATTGGCTTGTCCACCTGCTAGTGACTAAGCACATCCTACTGACCTGGAGAGTTGCCACACCTAAGGTGTTCAGACAGAGCAGCCACAGGAACAGGGCTTGCCTCGAACTCCAGCCTGGACAGCCAGGTCAGCAAGGCAGTAACTGAGGCGCACGTGAAAACAGTTGCTGCAGTGAGCACAGCCCTGGGGCGGACAGCATGGTCAAGGGCACTACAAGGACAGATGGGCAGGAAAACAACTTCCAACCCAGACTAATAAGTTTTGAAAAACTATCTTTCAAACTCTAAAAATGAATAAGGGCTTCCTATGACAAAGATCAATTAAAGAAATCCATGACCATCATGAACAAAACCTCTATAGCATCAGAAATAGCAGAAAGAGTCAACAAATGGAATTTCATCCTACTAAAAAGCTTCTGCACAGCAAAAGAAACCACTGGCACAGCTAAAAGACAACCAACAACAAGGGAAAAATTCTTTACTAGCTGTTTCTCAGACAAAGGACCACTATCTAGAATATATAAAGAGCTTTAAAAAATCAGTCTCACAAGTTTAAAGACCCAATTCAAAAATGGGCATCTGAAATGAACAGACACTTTTCAGAGGAAGAAATAAAAGCAACTGAGAAGCATATGAAGAATGTTCAACGTCACTGTTCATCGAGAGATGCAGATGAAAACAACACTGAGATTTCATCTAACTCCACAAAGAATGGCTGCTATTGTGAAATCAACCAGCAATAAATACTGGTGAGGCTGCAGGGAGAAAGGAATCCTTCTCCACTGTTGGTGGGATTATTGACTTGGGCAACCACTGTGGAAATCAGTGTGGAGATTCCTCAGAAAACTAGGATAAGAGGTTCCATTTGACCCTGCTAGGAATATACTCAAAAGAATTAAAAGAATCATATCATAAAGACATATGTACAGCCATGTTCATAGCAGCTCAGTTGTGATAGCCCAATCTTGGAAACAACCCACATGCCCATCAACTGAAGACTGGATTAAGAAGATGTGGTTTTTAAAAAAAATAAAAAGGAGTATTACTCTGCTGTAAAGAATGACAAGTTTCAATCATTTAGGTGCAAATGGACACAGCTTGAGGACACAATTATAAGTGAAATAAGTAGGTCACAGATATGTAAATATTGTACCTTTTCTCTGGTATGAGAACCTGTAGCTGTAAATGAGTTCTAGAATGTATGATAGATTTTATGAAATAGGAAATATTCAAAGGGAATGTGGTGGGGGAATGTAATAAGGGGAAAGAATAAATATGATTTGAAAAGAAAAAGAAAGCACATGTATATATAGGGGGTAGGATGGGTAGAGATATGGGTAAAAATGAGAATTAACTCGTGTCATATACTGGTACAAATTCCCCAATGTGGAGTGTGATTGTGAGCTGTATGTAAAATGTACCAATAAAGAATTCAATTAAAAAAATAAGAAATCCATGACCATTAAACATGCATTCCAAAACGTCCTCAGGAATACCACAGAGGGAGACACTGAAACCAAGAGAAGTCACACAGGAGACTATGACAAGTGGGGTGAGCAGCTGAGCAATGGGGAGGGCAGCAACATGAAAGTGGCTGACGAATGAGATCATGCAGTGCCTTCCAGTAATAACTATATTGTGAAGTTCTCACTTACCTAATCACAAGACACAGGCTGACAGACTGGATCAAAAATCAAAACCTAACAGTGTGTTAGGAGTGCTGGGCATGGTGGTGCATGCTTATAATCCCAGCACTGCAGAGGCTGAGGCAGGAGAACCACCATGAGGTCAAAACCAGCCTGGGCTACACAGTGAGTTTAAGGCCAGCCTACACTATTCAGCAAGACTCTGTCTCAAACAAAAACAAACAAAGAAACCAAAAAGAAAAGTCAAAGGATGGAAAACAATATTCCAGGTAATGGGGACACTAAAGCAAGTAGGAGTAGCTATCCTATTATTTAAACTTCAAGCTAAAACTGTTTCAAAGAAGCAAAGAACATCACTACATAATACTTAAGGGAACAATTCAATAGCAAGAGATAGCAATTATACATGCACAATATACAACATAAAACAAACCTTATTGGAAATAAAAGACCACATAAACTGCAACACAATTACAGTGGGGAGCTTAATACTCCAGTATCACAAACAGACAGATAAATTGGACAAAAACTAAAAGAAAAAAGAAAAAATCAAAGTTGAGCCACCTCTTGAAACACAGGACTTAATAAATGTCTATGGAGGGCCGGAGGGTTAGCTCAGTGGTTCCGGCGCCTGCCTCGCAAGCACAAGGTCCTGAGTTTGCTCCCAGGTACTACATATAATGCTGGGCGTGGAGACATGCCCACCAACAATCAACACCACATACCACAATGCCGGACGTGGTGGCTCACACCTGTAAACCCAGCACTCGGGAGGCAGAAACAGGATTGCTGAGTTCGCGGCAGCTTGCCTGGGCAGCATAGTGAGCTCAGGGCCAGCCTGAACTACAAAGCGAGACCCTGTCTCAAAAAGCAAAAAAAAAAAAAATGTCTATGGAATTGTACCACTAACAATAATATCCTCAGTAATATCCTCAATAGCATGTGGAACTTTCTCAAAATAGACTACCTACTAGCCAGTAAAACAAATTTAAGTAGATATAAAGGAATTAAAATTATCCCATGCATATTATCAGATCATACTATAATAAACTAGAAATCAACAGCAAAAGAAACCACAGAAATTATGTAAATGAACTGCAATTAAACAACATACTCTGATAATCAATTAGTAACAAAAAAAATAAGGGAAGAAACTAAACATCTTTTAGAATGAAATGAAAAAGGCAGAAAAAGCAGTCCATAGAGGGAATGTCCCATTAGAAAAATAGCAAGCCCAATTAATGACCTAACAAAGCACCTGAAGGCCCCCCAAAACAAGAACAATCCACATTCTTGAAGACAGAGGCTTAAGCAAATTCTTTCTGAACAGAACTGCAACTGTGCATCAAATAATGTCAAGTTATTTCTTGGAAACAAAAAAGCTGCACAGTAAAGGAAACAACAGAATAAAGAGATACTCCAGAGCATGGTGAACCTGTCAGAGCTTTCAATGACACACACAGCCTGCTGCAGCACACAGGTTTGGCACCCACGACCTAGAGGCCGGGGAACCATTTTTGCCTGTGACAGAGTATTACTATCTAGACTACATTAAGAACTGAAATAGAAGATCTAATAAAAAAAAATGGGTAGCTGATGAGCTGGAAATTTAGTGCACTAGTTCCAGCACCTGCCTAGAAAGTGCAAGGTCCCTAGTTTGATTCCCAGTAACTGCATATAACAATACTGGGCGTGATGATTCACACCCACCAGCAATCAGTACAACATTCCACAGTGCCAGGTGTAGTGACTCACTCCTGTAACCCCAGCATTCGGGAGGCAGAGACAGGAGGATTGCTGAATTCCAAGCTTGCCTGGGCTACATAGTGAGCTCAGGGCCAGCCTGAACTACAAAGCAAGACAGGACAATGAAGTGAATAGACAGTTCTCAGAAGTACAAGTGGCCAATAAATACAGAACAAAATCTTCAACATCTTTGGTCAGTAGAGAAATGCAATTTAAAACAACACTGAGATTCCATCTTACTCCAGAAGAAATGATTAACATCAAGAAATCAAAGAATAACAAATGCTGAGAAGGCTGTGGGGAAAGGGAGCCCTTCTGCATTGTGTGGGAATGTACACCACTGTACTAAAGAAAATAAGGTAATTAATATGGAGACACCTCAAAAAACTTAAAAATAGAGGGCCGGAGATTTAGCTCAGTGGTTCCGGTGCCGGCCTCATAAGCACAAGGTCCTGAGTTCAATCCTCAGTAACCACATACAATGCACCAGGGTGTGGTGGCCCACCAGTAATCAATACCACATACCACAGTGCCAGGTGTGGTGGCTCACGCCTGTAATCCCAGCACTCGGGAGGCAGAGACAGGAGGATTGCTGAGTTCAAGGCTTACCTGGGCTACATAGTAAGCTCAGGGCCAGCCTGAACTACAAAGCAAGACCCTGTGTCAAAAAAAAAAAAAAAAAACTAAACTAAAAATAGAAATTATATTCACTCCAGCTATTGCTTTTTTACGTACCTTCCTGCAAGAGTTATTAATTTCCAAAAATGACCCAGGCATACCCACACTTATAGCAGCCCAATACATATTAGCTACTTCTTGGAAGTGGCTTATATGTTCATTAGCACATGAATGGATAAAGAAAATGTGATGGTTATTCACAAGGGAGCATTACTCTGACATAAAGAAAAATAAATTTGAATCATCTGTAGAAAAGTGGATATACTTTGAGAGAACATCGCGAAATAAGTCAGACAAATAAGCTTAAATATCTGTTACATGAGAAACCCAAAGTACTGTATACATAAAAGAACAAAATAAAAGACAGATAATAAGTAGGGCAACAGATCTTTATCAAATGGGAAGGGGACCAAGACACTGAAGGAAGGAGCTGGGGAGAGAGAAAGGGGAAGAAGAATTAAGAAAAAAAAGAGAGCTATGTGCAATATCCTCTTTATGGATGTGATCATTACATACTGTAAACATGTACTAATAAAGAGAAATGATCTACAAAAAACCTCACAATTGAAAGGTAAAATCCTTCTGAGCAATCGAACTGAATGGAAACAGACGTTCCACTAGGGACATAATTCCGACACTTCAGAACAAGAAGCTGCTAGCTTGGGGCCTGAGTGGGAATAAGCCTGAACCACAGACAGCATCAAAGTCTACAGCACAACCCCAGGCTTTGCAGACAGAAAGCTCTCAGTAGCCTAGGACCGCATGTGCACCCTGGACCTACCAGAGGATGTGCCCACCCAACGTAAAGACAAACTACAAAGAAGAGGGGTCAGGAAGGAAGACACCTAGCAGATGAACGAGGTCAAGGCCACTGCTAGAGTCACAGACATATGGACAAGTGAGCAGTACGGTGCATCTGCAGAGTGCGGACAGTTCCAGGCCATGCTTGCAAACACCAGAAGCAGTTTGAGAATCTCAGCAGGAAATACAGAGGTGAGTGAGCAATTCATACAGCTCAAAAGGTGAAGAAATGAATATCCTGGGGGGGAATATAATCACAGAAGGGTAAATAAAGGGTTGTGAATAAAATATTATAATGTAAATACAGATTATTGCTTTAACCACATATGGAGATTTAAATATATTAAAAGAACTAAAGGGAAGGGATGTATATATACAGATATATCTATCTATCTCCAGAGTCTGGCAAAAAATTTACACAGTTCAGGAGAGGAAAAGCAGAATGTTTTTCAACAGCCGGGCGACCCTCCTGTGGGACTCAGAGGACGCTGTCCACCGCAGAAAACCCACCGCCCGGCGGCCTCGAGGGGAAACTAGAAGTGGGTGCAGTGGCCTCAGGGCCCCAGGCCCCCCGAGCCGCACATCGCTGCACTAACAGGCCTGGAAGCCCGGGGTCGTCTCTGCGAGCGCCTCTGTAGCAGGAGAGGCCAAAGGTGGCACGTTAACCTCATGACGTCTCAGTAAGTTTAGGGTTATAGTTATTTATACAAGTTTTCCTTTGCTAAAGGGTGCATACTTTTTTGGTATTCTCTCAATCTCTCTTTCTGTATACACAAATATTAAAAATATTATCTGTGTATATATATATATATAAAAAATACACACACACACACATATATATAAAATTATATAATACATTATATATAAAATTATATATACATCGTGTGTGTGTGTGTGTGTGTGTGTGTGTGTGTGTATTCTACGGAAAAAGAAAGAGATCTTCATATTTTTTTTCTTTCTTTTTTTTTTTTTTCCCAGACAGGGTCTCGCTTTGTAGTTCAGGCTGGCTCTGAGCTCACTATGTAGTCCAGGCGAGCCTCGAACTCAGCAATCCTACTGTCTCTGCCTCCCGAGTGCTGGGATTACAGGTGTGAGCCACTACGCCCGGCAAGATCTTCATATTTTATCCAAAAACATTAATGGACACAAAACCTGGGGTGGGGTGTAGCAGTACAAAACTAAAATGCCAAATAAATGCTGCACGAGCCCCAAACTCATTTTTCTATTAGTAGTGAAAGAACACCTACTACTTATATTACACCCTTCAAAAGCCTTTTATTACGCGGTGTTAAGCTAGGGAGTTTCAAAGATCACACTATCTTTAAGGAAAAGTAGCTTGGGGCAAGTACTTCTTCTCTGGAAGAAGTTGTGAGTTCAGGAGCCACCTGATGGCGAGGGCAAGGGCAGGGACTGGCGACCTCCGGAGGGAAGAGTCCACCCTCCACCCAGATGCTGCAGCACAGAAGAGAAGAGGCAGAAAGGCAACGCTCTGCCCCAGCCCATTAACTGGGGCATTACCTCTCTGCACACTGAAGGGGAAGACCGCACGCACTAACACATTCACACACACACACCATTTCTTATCGCTGCTGGCATTCCCAGAAAAGCTTCCCACTTAAATAGTGTCAAACAAAACAAACCTCTGGTACTTGTACGTAGCTAAGCTCCCCTTACTTTTCACCTGCTGCACCAGGAGACGCTTCTGGAAGGAAGGTCTGTCTTAGTCACCTGGCCATTCTCTGGCACCATCCCCGGGCAGGGGAAGCGCGCAGGGTCTCGCAGAGGTCAGGAATCGGGTCTCCAGCCCCCTGCAGCAGCGTCCTGGCGGGGAGACGGCAGGGAAGGAAGCTGCGGGGAGAGAGGCCGAGGCCGCCGAGCACGGGGCGAGAACAGCTGCAGGCCTGGAAGGGCAGAGATGACCTGCAGCCGCTGCCACGGGTCCTCGACTGCAGTCTCCAGGCTGGCAGTGAAGTCGTTTCCTTAGGGTATTTTTTCACAGTCACCCAGGTAAGGCAAAGCATGCACCTGACACGGGTGCTGCTGTAACAAGCAGGGCGGCCGCACTGGGTTGAGCAATGAGTAGAAAAACAGAAGAGTCGAAAAAGGCGCTGTCCTTACTACTCAGCACTGTCTCAAGAGAGAGTGAGTATTCCATCCAGTGTCACATCCGTGGCCCTACAAATTGAAAGAGCCATGGGGTTCCCTACCAGAGCTGGTAACTGCTACAATCCCACACCTTCCGTCACAATGGCTTGTCTTTAAGCAAATAAAAAATGTGTTTTGATAAAATCTGTATCTCAACAGAATGCGAACAGCTTTTTATCATCCAACAGCCCAGCCGTCAAGAACACTCGTGGAAATCCCAGGCTCGATTCCTGACCGAGCCAAGGAACACACTGCCGCAGAGTCACAGCAGCCTCCCTGACACAGGATCAACCCTGGCTCTGTTCTGCAGGCTTGTGCCCGCAGCTCTCCACGCAGGGCAGGAAGAAAGAAAGATCAAAAGTGGGCTTCACAACTCTGACAGAGAAGATGAACAATCAACTGAAAAAGGATAGAAAATTCACATGAATAATGAAATGGTACCATCTTCAAACAAAAACAAGTCTATTTAAAAACAAGTTCTACATGAAACAAAATCATTACAAGCTTCTTGTGCCAACATATACTTCAATATTCCAGTGGATTTACTTTTCACTGGAAACACTTTTCCCTATTCCTAAGACACTGAAAATACATTTCTTCTCTTTTCAAGTTGTGCCTCTCTGTGCTTCCTGCCATATTATTTTGTGGCCTTTGTTTTGGCAGATGCACAAGCAAAATCTGATTCCAACAGTTTGACCCTTCTCACTTTTTATGTTCTCCAGGGCATAATAAAACCCGAGACACAATCCCTCAGCAGTTAATGAAGCTTAACCTCACACCCTCTTAATTACCAATGCATTACACCAACCAGGGCGTCATACTAGCTCTGAGCTATTTTACAATTCAGCAGCAGTACTACTGAGCTATTATGTAGCGACATAATCCATGCAGCATGAGAAATCCTTCTTAAAAATAAAATCTTTTGATCCTTGCGGTTTTGGTAACTGTATAATTAATGCTACTTAAGCATTACCATGTATCAGTGAGTATATTATAATGTATCAGTGAGTGGGTTACTTTGTTGATTTTTTTGGATTTATTTTGGCCATTTTTATTTACTGAACATTGAAAAGAAAATAACCCAGTGATGATATTCCTTCATTAGCATATTTCAAAAGTACTCTAGATGTGTATCTTTACATTAAAAGTATATTCTCCATATTATCTTCTGTTAAAATACTAAAAAATATGAAGGAGGGTTGACATTAGTTGTTAAAAATCATTCAGAAAATGTCATACAACTGCATGAAATCAGGTCAGGTAGTGTAGCTGATGCTACATTAAGTGATCTGAAGACTAACTGCTTAGTAAATTATTTTCATAAATAACTTACATTTCCATGCAGATTTCAAACAACAGTACAGATTAGAAAACATCTTTGTGTAATTATTTTTTCTTGAATATAAAGGTAAAAATACTGCTATCACAAGAAGAAAGGTGTGGTATACAAATGCTGTGTTAACAAACTAAATGTAGTCACTGACAAAAGTGATGCCTTTGACTCTACAAGTCCACTAATCACATGAATCTGAAAACAGGAGAACAGGGAAGGAAAGCAGCTAGGAGAGAACACTGGGGTTGGTATTTCTCTCCTTTTTACCATGTACACTAGGTGTAGTTTACCAGGTACACTAGCCTAACGCTAGGTTCTCTCTCTTTACGTTTTGTTAAGACAGAAGAGAGAAGAAAGAAGGTGAAGAACAAAATCCAATTCTACATTAAGTATTCAGAAATGAGGAGAATGCATCACACTTAAAAAATATTACTATTGTCATATAAACAAAAATCCTAATCTAATTATCTAAAAATATTTTAATCCATTACATCTTAAAAAGTAACAATCACAGAACAATCTCAAAGTAATTTAAATACATGCCTAACTAATCCTTGACTTCAACCCCATGCTAGTACTGTGGTTAAGAAAATGAGGAATGCCGGGCGTGGTGGCTTACGCCTGTAATCCCAGCACTCGGGAGGCAGAGACAGGAGGATTGCTGAGTTCGAGGCTTGCCTGGGCACCATGGTGAGCTCAGGGCCAGCCTGGACTACAAAGTGAGACCCTGTCTCAAAAAAAACAAAAAACAAAAAAAAGAAAAAGAAAATGAGGAAGATTTATATCCCTTCTTGGGGCCTATGCATGTGTCAACTAAGACTACAAACAGCTGTCTAGTTCTTGACCATGACAACCCACAACTAAATCCTGCCTGTGGACAGCACTGACTCAAAAGGAGTTTAAAAGAACTGCAGAGTCTTCTTATAGGACTAGCATTCATGTTAATTTCTCATAGATAGAGAAATTCAAAACCATCAAGCTGCTAAACATAATTCTGCATGTAGTCTACACTAATTTTATTTTCCTACATATATTGAGCTAAGATCCAAAATGCACTGACTATATGTCAGAATGTAAATTCATATTACATATTATTTCAAGAAGTCTTCCAAGAAAATCTGTTATAAAAAAAGTTAACCAGAAATTGTATGCTTTACTTAGAAAAGGCTGAATTACTGACGCCTATTAGTATGTATAACCATCCAAATTGAAGTATTCCTTCAGGGCTTCCTTTACACAATAAACTTCATACATTAAATGCTGTTAGTGTTTGATCTGGCTCTTGGAGATATTGTACATCAATAAACTACTAGAGATCAGAGCAGGTAACTCACTGAGAATAATTCCACACTTGCGGTGAAGAGACCTCCTAGTTAGGTGACTACTACTCTTGTTTTGTTTTTTTTTGTTATTGTTGTTGTTTTGTTTTTTTTGCTGCGGTATGGGGGATCGAAGGTGACTACTATTCTTAAAAATATGTGGACACCGGGTGTGGTGACTCACTCCTGTCATCCCAGCACTCGGAAGGCAGACAGGAGGACTGCTGAGTTTGAGGCTTACCTGAGCTACATAGTGAGCTCAGGGCCAGCCTGGACTACAAAGCGAGACTGTCTCAAAAAAAAAAAAAGGTAGACATCTGCGTGTGTGTTTATTATGTATATATCGTACATGTACATACATAAATGTCTATTCACATCTATACATATACAGTTCTTATAATAAATTTAATCTTGACTAAAGTACATTTTATTACATTATTTAAAAAGTGGCCTGATTTTCCACTTGATTACTGGTATTTGCCATGTTTAGTAAAACCATGCACAGTAATTCCTTTAGTAAATGTTTAATACAAGTGGATGTATTAGTTTTTTTTTTTAAAGAAAAAAACGGCTTATACAATAATTATTTAAAGTATAGCGAGACTATTTTGTGCATAGAAGTTTCACCATGAAATTCCTTTAAGGATTAAGTGTCCTTAGAGTGTGAACTAAAGTAATTTATGAAAACCTGATATAACAAAATCATTTGTAGGTGTGATTATTTTAATAGAAGTTAGGGTAAGACAATGATGCTTATTATCATTGTTATTTCTAAAACAGAAGTCAAAGGGTTTTTAAATGTTTGGAAAGGACATACTCTGCAGAATACTTCCAAGAATTCTCTCCAGTTAGAGGCAGAGTGAGCCCTTGTCTTCACACGAGAAGAGCAGCTTCGTCCCGTTCTTAACTCTGAGAAACAACACGCGACTGATTTCATTCGCAGTTCTCTTATTTTTCCAGAACAGAACAGTCTGTGCAACGCGTTACCAGCAAGGATACATATAGTATGAGGGGTTACCACAGAGAACTGCATAGCTCTTTATTTCTATTCAATTTAAAGACTATTTTCTGTGAACACTTGATGTTACCAGAACAAAGCTGATTCTCTTTCTGCTTTTGGATAGCTGAGAAGGAGGGGCATTTGGGGAAAGGTATAAAACAGCATTTATTTCATTCTAGAGCAGCCTGATATTATGACCTGTTTAAGAAAAACACACTGGGCCAGAGGGTTAGCTCACTGGTTCCGGTGCCTGCCTCGCAAGCGCATGGACCTGAGTTCGATCCCTGGTAACCACATATAATGCTGGGCGTGGAGACACGCCCACCAACAATCAACACCGCATACCACAATGCCGGACGTGGTGGCTCACGCCTGTAATCCCAGCACTCAGGAGGTAGAGACAGGAGGATTGCTGAATTCGTGGCGGCTTGCCTGGGCACCATAGTGAGCTCAGGGCCAGCCTGAACTACAAAGCGAGACTCTGTCTCCAAAATGCAAAAAAAAAAAAAAAAAAAAAAGAAAAACACACTGGATGGGAAGCCTCAGTTCACTGTCTCAAATTTATTTGGTACTTCCAACTGAAGCCTTCAGTTTCACACTGCCCAGCCCGTGGTGAAAATCTAGTACGGACTTTTGGACACAATCAGACTATAGGATGAGTAAGCCAGGAGCATACTTCAAATGACTCTGATTTCATTAAAATGTCATAAAGTGAAGAGACAGGCAGGATGAACTAGTACCACTTCCTGCAAGTGCCTGTCAATGTCTGATCACAAAAATCAAAGTCTCGGGGAAAACGCTATGCCGACCTCTGCAGTCTGCCTCTCCTCGACCTGGGCGCCCCTGCGCCCACCTTCCCCTCCGAGAAGCAGGCACTCCATTCATTAGGGAGCCGACAGGGTCGGAATGGCTCCGCTCCGTTAGCCCTCCCCAAGGAACTGAATATTTTTTCTCGGAAAAAAATGCAAAGTGTTTGTTAGAAAGTGAACTCCATTTTAATATACCCAGCTCTGACTTTATATGGCTTTTTCAGAAGGACAAGATACTATATAATAGTCCCAAGACTTTAATATTTCTCTTGAGCATAATAATAACTATGCATTTTAACTATTTTTTATATATTACAAGAATGTATTACAAATAATATTTTCAGAAGTAAATTTAAAGTTGGAATTGGTGTTGTAAGATTTAGAAAGCAATACCCCAAATATTTCATTTTTAATTTAGAACTCTAGCCTAAATTAAGTGGTGGCCAGGAAACTTGTCACCTGGATCTTACAATGAAAGGTTACACGACGTGCGCAAGGTCTTTCAGCCAGGAAAGAAGTAACACAGCAATTAAAGATCCTCTCACATCTCTCACATGGCAAGGCATTTCTGCTCTATGGTGTGGTATCTCTTACATGCAGATTTCTTTTCCTTTCCTGACTGACGCACAAACATCAGTGTCCAATGTATGTTACACCTGAGGAGCAACAAACCCACTGCCAGCGAGAGGAAGACTGTGGACTGATTCACAGATACGTCTATCCCTGTGTTTCCTTACTAGGAGATCAGGCACACACCGTCTTTCTAAACTGGCTACAAATGTAGGTCACTTGAAGCAGTACTGAGCTTTTACATGGTTTTTTTTTTTTTCGTCTTTTTAGTTTGCCAAAGAAGCTCTAACTGGCTGCCAGGAGAGAACTCAGAATTTTAAATAAGCTCTCACAGTAGCGAGGAGGGAGACAAAGAGTGAAATCCTGAGGTCAAACAGCAAATTTCCAGCTCAACTACCCCTGAGAGTAGGAAGCACTGGAAAATGTAGAAATGGTCTGACGACTTCCGGAACAAATAATACACCAAAAGCAATGCAGAGTCTCTCTGCATTCAAAGGAGTCCCCTAACATTTATATTTGTGCTATGAGATATATACACAGTGTTAGAACAGTTTTAAGAAAATACAATAAACATTACATACTCCAGAGGTAAAAATGGAAGGAAAAATATTACTTTTTAAGGTGAAGAACGTGCGTTAGTCTTGCAAAGTGGACTGACGTAAACTAGAAAAATTTTATTTATAACAATATATTGTTTGGTTTTGAGTCATTATAAGATCACACCTGAAGAAGACTGAACTAAAAAATGTTCCGTAGTCACTCAGCCCATCAACACTGTGTCTTTAACTTCTTTCTCACAGTCACTCTCCTTTCGGGAAGAACTATGAAAGCAAGAGTAGGACTAAGATTATGTATATATTTCTTTCTTCTTCCTATTCGGACAGAACTGTACCACGCTGCACTACGAGGAGAGGGCTGGCTACTTACTCAACAGAAACGTTTCAGTTTTGTTTTATGATCAGTGCAACATGGAGGGTAAATGAAGACTTTAAAATTTTAGTATTGAATTACCAGAAGGAAATCTTTCTAACAGTAACTCAAACTTTAAAATGTTTAGTAAATACTACTGCTTCAACTAATTCTAAATCAAATTGTTCGTGCCCATATATATATATATATATAGCTTTGCTTTCTGCCAGGAATCAAACTGAGGACCTTGTACTTACCAGGCAGGTGTGGCACCATTGAGCTAAATCCCCAGCCCTTAAAATAGTATCTTTAATTTTGAGTCTAAGAATCAAAGCAGAAGATAGAAAACATACAGACCAAATATTAGAAAATGAGTTCAATATTTGAGGTGAAGCCTAGTACTTTGGGATCTAAAATAATCCTTTCAAATTATTAAGATGTTTACTTACAGGCCTTGAAGCTCATGAAAAAGAACTCTAAAGATGTTCATCTCCATGCTCAGATTTTATTGCATTGCTTCATCACTAAATATTTTGTTACGTCAGTTCATCAAGCATGACACAGTTTGCTTTTAATGAAACTTTTACTAATTCTGTGACCTGTGGACTCTGGGCTTCATTTTCAATTATGAAAGATTGTCTGTATATTAAATATGGGAAATCTTAACTTAAAAAATTTTAAATTGAAACTATGTAATATTGCGTGCTAGGGTAAAGCCTGCTTGCAGGCTGCAAGCCTTGGGTCAGCCCTCACACTTAGGGAGACTGCGTCTCTAAAGATCACAATGCTGAGGCACCAGGGACACCTCAGGGACAGCACGTGCCTTGTGTGCACAAGAAGCCAGCGTCCATCCCTGGCACTGCTAAAGACAAAACCTATCAACCAACCAAACGAAACTACACGTATACTTGTTCGAACACCCTAACTGCCCACGGTGCTTTAATTTGGGGGGGCGGCACACAGCCCATGTCGCACGCACTGAATGACTGAAGAACAGAGATGCAGCAATAAGAATGAACCCTACACAGGGAACCCTGGAGAGTGCTCCGCCCTGCACCGACTGCACAGGCCCGGCATGTCGTCACCAGCAAGCACTCGACATTTTAAAACTGACCTTGGTATATCACGAAATATGTCATTATTTTCTCTAAATCTATAAATATCAATGCCTATTGCTCCAACTATTAAAACAGTAAAAGATATAATATCAGCATTTTCAAATTCTAAAGAAATGTTTGTGTTTATCATTTTTTATTTCATCAAAAGCATCTGTCTACTCATAAATATTTAAATATTTTACTACACAAATGTAATTCTTACTATTTTAGGAAACATTCCATACAAAGTTTTCCTGCTGAATACTCATTACTGCATTTCAGTGATCCAGAAAATTCTTTTAGAAAAAAAACATTGAATAAAAAATACTTGCAGTATGTTATCTTGAAAGCTTTCACGACACCATGTATGTTGCTCTATAGGGATTCCTAAGGGTGTAATTTTTCAGCCTTACATCTCAGGGCTGAGTTCCTGAAGGAGCTGTGACTACAATGGGCATGAGTATGTTTTCAGAAGGTGATGGATAAATTGCTGGGTGGTTATACAATATATCTTCAGCGTTGATGGGGCTTTTTATCCTTTACTTGTCTCTTACTTATACACAGTTTTAAGATAATTATGGTCTATAAGATTGCCTTTTCCCTTTCCTGTACCAGAATTATTTGCCCTGGTTATAGGTTTAAGAAATCCCCAATCACGTATCATAAAATTACCACTAAGCAGTTACAGCATTCCTCTGCACTTGGCTCCCTAAACACTGCTACTGCCTCAGCTTTGGTCACTCGCTGTTGAATTCTCCATGAAGAGGAAGGTTTAAGTACACCTATTAGTGATTATTACACAGAAAATCCTCAGTGATTACTATATAGAAAAATCTACTTATCTGAGTTAGTATTCAATGTCACATCACAAATTATAAAAACAGTTTTATTCCTCTTAGAGAGATTTGCGTTAGTATTGAACGACACATTATAAATTACAAAGGCACTTTTATTCCTCTCAGAGAAAAGCTAGAGGTGTCTTTCCAATGGTGGCATGCAGAATATAAACAATTTAAAATTGTTAACGGTCATATCTTTCTAATCCATTCTATTCTAAACATATATAAATACTAACTGGACTACATTAAATATATACACATGCCAAAAATAGCACTTTTGTATTTTTCCTAAGAAAATTAGGAGGCATACTATTCTTTTAAATCAAATACTATTCCTATTCTATGTCAAATATAAGAAAATATAAAACAACAAGATTGAGAACTTAAGAAATATTGCGTAAAGAAGACTTTTATGTAGATGTTTTTTGAGCAGAGCTGTGGGAAATGCAATAACATAATTAAAATAGGTTTTAAGAACCAAATAATTATATTGATTTAAGAAAATTTTGGCATATTATTTAGCATGTCACCTTGGATTACTTTTATTCACATCTATATATTTGATTTTAGTTAAAAGCAAGTGATACCATTAAAATCAAATGAGATAAATTTTTCCTGACAATCACACTCAACTTTATCGTTAAATATTTAACTTCACTAAACATATTATTGATTAAATATTCAATTGTCATACAAAATAAACTTGCTACTTAAAAACATCTGTTCTATGCTAGTTATGAAAACAACAATAAAATAAACTGTCAAAATGCAGTATCGAGCCTGCAACATCACATAAAGTACATCTGCTGCTTGAGCCCTCCTCGATCCGTTCTCAGACGAGACAAAGCACAACAGATGTAACGACACTAGAAACCATTTACAAGCCCCAAACCCTAGGGAGAGTCGGGCAGGAGCTGCTGGGGCCAGAGCGCGGGGCGCCCAGGGAGCTACTGCTGGAAGGTGGAAAGCTCAAGTCACACGTGAGCAAGTCCCGGAGACGCGG
This sequence comes from Thryonomys swinderianus, assembly GCA_004025085.1. Taxonomy (NCBI): domain Eukaryota; kingdom Metazoa; phylum Chordata; class Mammalia; order Rodentia; family Thryonomyidae; genus Thryonomys; species Thryonomys swinderianus. Next base: position 41,993 of record PVIC010006808.1, read on the forward strand.
TGAGAAGCGCAGGCCTGGTTAACAATTCTGCACACTCTACCCAGAGATCACGGAAGGCAGATCTGAAGAATTCTCACCACATCAAGAACAGTAAGCATGTGAAGAGACGTACACTCAACAGACCTGGGGGGGCACAGTCATGGACTTGAAGATTAAATCATCCCACAGTGTACGGTGAGTATATAATTTTTGGTTGTCCGTTATACCTCACTAATGTGGGGAGGCAGGCTGGGCAAGACCACCACAGGAAAATGAACAGCTTGACAACAAGCAGCTACTAATCCTAGTCTAAAGCAAGGTTCTCTTGAAGAGAATAAAATTTGTATTTGTTACTGTTCTCAACAGGAATAAAACCAATACGCTGTGTGTGTGTGTGCGTGCGTGCGTGCACGCATGCATGTATACCCATGCACAGGCTTGCATCCATCTTTATGTGTGTATATTTAGAGGCAGACTGTAGGAACCGACCAGGAGCTCGAGAATGGCCACACCTCCGGCTCGCAACCGGAAGCCAATGTCCAGGCCCAACACGGCCCGAGGGCCAGCCGCAGGGCCAGGACAACGCGAGGTGCAGCCTCAGGCTCCAGCTCCGTGCCCAGGGCAGCAGGAAAGCACCAGCGTGAAGCCTAAGGCCAGGCAGGCAGGGAAGAGAAGATCAGCCCTGATGCTCTTCTTGGGGCTTTGACTGCCGCCGAGGGCCAGTCATACCGGGTAGGCCATCACCTCCACTCACGCTCCAGCAACATCTACAGCAATGTCCAGCCAAACATCTGGGCACGGTGTGGCCCAGTCAAGCCGACACATGCAACTAATCATCACAAGTCAGTTTTATGATTTCCTTATGTTTTCATAGTCATTAGACATTCTGTAAAAATACAGTGGTCAATAAAACAAAAGAAAGGCTCTGTCTTTTCAGGGAATACACACACAAAACAAACACAGACTAGAAACACTGTATCAGGAGACAGGAAGGCTGTGGACGAAACTAAGGCAGAAGAGAAGATTCTAGGGTCTGGGTAGAGGAACAAAGTGAGAGAAGCGAACATGCTGTTTAGAGGAGTAACAAAGCCAATGGCCCTGAGTTCAGAGCCCGCCTACCAGCCCAGGAGGCTCACTTCCACACACAGGTGTGGAAGGCAGCAGGCAATCGGGTGGAGGCATGGGCGGTGAGCAAGGCTCCGAGCGGACCTCACACGGCAGGACGGGCCTGCGGGTCTCAGCTCCTGGGCACACAGTCTGGCTGGCGTCTGGACAGGCTCACTCCGAGCTCTGGAGAGCAGGCTGAAGGGAGGCCGGTAACAAACAATTCAGGTGACCAGGGCTAGGATTCCAGTTTTCAGGGACACTGATAACAAGAGTAGGACAAGAACAGTTACAAATAAATCCATGGCTTTTGGCTGGCTTGTAGAAGGAAAAACCAAGTCACCTGCTAACTGGAAGAAGGAACGGGCTTGAGAAGAGTTACCCGTGAGTTTGAATGGAACACGTGCGTCCTGCGATGTGGAGGAGGGAGGTAGACACACAACTCCAGACAAGGCAGGAGACTTTCAGGGAGGCCCAGGAGGACAGGCAGATCTGAGAGCCACTGGTATATAAATAGTCTTGGCACCCTGAGGGTAAGACATGATCAGCAGCGTGGCCAAAGTCCTGGACATCTGTGTGTCAAGGTGTCATGGTGGCATCTGGATACCCCCAAAACCTCATGGGGTCCTAGGTGGGGCTTTCTGGGGGCAGCTGGATCAGTGGTGTATGATGCTGGGAGGAAGGGTCCCCACCCCAGGTGTGGATGGCTCTGCCCGAGAGATAGACAGCAGGTGGCTTCTGCCCCTGCCTGCCCTGCTGTGGACTGTTTTTCCTATGCGATGCCCTGTCATGCCACCCTGCCTGGGACCTAGCCTACGATGGGCTGAAACCTCTACAGACTGTGAGCTGAAATAGGCCTTTCCTCTTTTAACTCTGGGTGCCAGGTATTTTGTCTCAGTAACAAGAAAAGTAACTGCAATTAACAAAGAAGAAAAGCATCTAAGCAAAACCAGCCCATGAGACAGGACACCAAGAACATGTGGCATCCTGGAAACCCTGAGGAGAACATGCATCTGGGTGGAAGAAGTGATCAGCGGTATCAAGTGCTGCTGACCAAGGTGGGTGATGCCTAGGATATTATCACAGTAATTATAGTCACCTAAATAAAATATCCAAAACTTTATCTACATCAGAATCTCTAGGAAAATCCAAGTAGAGGGAAAACTGATAATGTATTTTCTTTCTTGCAGTGTTGGAAATCTGTTTCCTACCTAGTCTCACAACTTAAATTTATAAAATTGGGGGCATCGTGTTTTTCAGAACTTTTGCACAATCAAGTGTCATCCTTATTTCATAAAAAGAAAATAATAAAGGTTGCTTAAATTATTTCTAAAAACTAGCAGAACTGGGATTTAAAATACATATTCATGGGCTGGGTGTAGTGGTACACGCCTGTAATCCCAGGACTTGAAGCCTCTAATTCCAGAACTTTGGAGGCAGAGGCAGGAGGATTTCTGTGAATGTGACTCCACCCTGGGAATGTGGTAAGTTCAAAACCAACCTTCACTACATAGTGAGACTCTGTCTCAAAAAAGAAAAAAAAAAGTATTAAGACACTTTAAAATTTGAATATTTTTGAAATAGCTTTATTGAGGTATATCTGATACACAAGAAACTGTACTTAAGGTAGATAATTTAGTAATACTTTAACAGGTATACACCTTTGAAACTTATTAATAAATTAAGGTTAAAACCCATTACCTTCAAAATTCTGCTTTTTTTATCTTATTATCTCCATCCCACCACCAAGCACCTTATCTTTACAAAATGAGAAAAAGTCTCATATTTCCTCGTCTAAGAGTCACATCTAGGGCTCCTGATTCCATTATTCAGATCCAAGTATCCACCTGATATTGCTTTGTTTTCATGTGAAAGACCTTTTTTAGTATTTCTTATAGTGAAAGTCTGAAAACAGTAAATTCTTTCAGATTTTATTAATGTCTACAGTTTTTTTTTAAATTTTACTTTCATGCATAAACAACCCCTCTTATTGGAAAATAACCTTTGTTGCTGGAAAACAATTTTGATGAGTATAGAATTTCAAGCTGAGAGTGGATTTTTGTGCTTCTGGGTCTTTTAAAGATCTCTTCACTGTGTTCTCACTCACACTGCTTCTCTGCACAGGCTATTGTTACTCTGCGCTAAGGTCCTGTCTGCGTATGTGCTTTTTTTCCGCTGGATATTTCAAGATTTCCCCTTTTATACTTGCTTTATGCAACCTGACTATGATTTGCCTTGAGGTTGTTTTCTTCAGGATTTTTAACTTGGGGTTTGCCAAACACTTCAGAAAGGTGAACATGCAATTTTCATCTTTTGAAAATATTTCATTCCTGATTTCCTTCCTTGCTCAAGGACACTAATCACATATCAGGGTACTTCAAATCATATCATGACTCACTGAAAAAAGTCAGTGTTGCTCTTTTCCATCTATTTTCTATATTTCTTTTCAGACAATGTCAATGTTTTCAAGTCCACTAATCTTATATTCATCAGTGTCTAATCTCCTTTATATCTTCCCACTGCTTTCCCTTCTGAACTTCCATTTGTGCTCGTGTTTTACACCTCCATGTCTCCCTTTCCTCCACTTTACTGAATCTTTCCTCTACTTTACTCAATATTTAGAATACAGTTATAATAAAAACTTACATTCTTTATTAAATGTATACCTGGTGTCATTTCTCTTTTAAGTTTCATTCTTAATACAAATTGTATGCTCCTTTGCATACATACCAAGTTCTAGTAAAATATACAGACATTATATATTTTATTCTTTTGGGTGCTGGATATTTTTCTATTGCTTTCAGTATTTTGAGCTTAGTTTTTCACCTGGCAGGGCCAGAGCTGGATTTATAATCTAGTGACAATTTTGCCCACTATCAATGCATAACTCTTCCTAATACTCTGGTGTTCCATAAACTTCGAGGTTTCCCAGTCTGCCATGTGAGAGCAAACAGTGTTCTCAACTCTAGGTAATGTTATTTCCAGTACTCCCAAGTGGCTCTCTCCCTACCCTAGGACAGATGGCTTCCTTGCATCCAGATGCTCGTGTGAGGGATACATGCAGAGCGTTTGCACCTGTCCCCTTTCAGGTTCTTGTGAAGACACATTACCTTGGCCTCTCTGAACTCCTCGCTCGGCCTCCGAAGTTTTAATGTATGTTCTTCCTTCACTACGCAATGGAAATGCTGTATGTGGTCAACTATGGAAGTTCTGGGGCTCTCCTTCTTATTTTGCTACTTCAGAAATCACCATTCTTCATTGTCTAATGCTCATGTACGGAAATCTTTTGATTCATATATTTTGTAGTTTTTTTAAAAAATTTAGCTGTTTCACCCAGGAAAAGAAATTTGATTCTTATCATTTAACATTGTCAGACTTTGCAACATGGATAAACTCTGCAACTTTGAAGGGCCTATATTTTTTTCCTTGAGGTTCTGCATATAAAGATTTTTTTTAATATCTTGCTACACCATAAAATTGCTCTATCAATACATGTTTACAGAACTAAAATTCTTACTTATTTGGGTAGATTGTAAAAGCCTTATGGATATGAAAAGCACACTGTGATTTTTAGTACCACTTGGGAAAGCTCAAGGTACCTAACAGAATCTAATTTTAGTCTCGAGATAAAAACATAGTTCTCTCTACCTTCACTAGATTTTAACACTGGCAACTGTGGATATAGGAGTCAAGAAAGAAAAACACCTTATTTTTAAAAGTATATAAGGCCTTTCTGCTTCTGGTGTGGAGAAATTTTCCTAAGATGACTTTGAAAGTGAGATAAAATGTTAGCCTCAGTAGATGATGGAACACACCATGTGGAACCCAGGAGGCTTCCCTAGGATGATGACTTTGACTTCACTGTGCCTAGCAAGCGCAGCTACTGCCCAGACAACAGCACAGAGGGCAGGGGCGGGAAAAAGAGTGAAGGAGAAAGATAACCATCAAGGAAATCTTACAAAAACCAAACATCTGAAAAAGACAGAAGGGAAAAATAGGCCTTGCAACATCCATTATAGAATGTTTTTTTCTTTCCATTTTATAACAGTATTGTTTAATAAGCAAAGTTTGGCTTCTACAAAAGATTATCAGTTTTGACCTCAGTACTATAGTAACTTTCATAACTGAATATAGAAATGTGTTGTCTGTTGATAGTTCTGTAAATGGTTATTTATTATAAACAAATTTCTGATAAGCGAATGACTCATTTGCCATTTGAGGGACTACACAATGAAATAAAAATCTCCTATGGAGAAAACTTTATTAGAACATGAACTCTATCCAAATAATGGCTTAAATTGGGGCCCTTCTCTGCACAGTGGAATTACGAATTCTGCAAGTCAGAACAGCTCTGAGATGAAACATGTCCTGGGCTGAAAAAGGATATGTATAGTACCTTAATCACATTTGATCTGTAATGCTTATTATTTAGAAGAAAATTTGCTCTAGAATTCTCACAGGATAATAATCTTAATCAATGAGGACTTTTTATCTCTATATCTTTCTTTTGATTTATCCACTTGGCACATCACTAATATAATTATCAGACCTTCTCCAGTTTTTCCAGAACTCTGTAGAATATGGCCTACTGGCTACAACAATGTTTTTATTTTATGTTGACATAGCATTTATCTTTTCTTTTTTTGCTTTATGAAGAAATAAAATTTCACAACCAACAAAAATAACAACAGTTCATACACTGTGCATTATCTTCAAAGCACAAGACCTAAGCAAAAAGACTCTTGCAAAAAAGAAAGATAATAACACAAGACATGGTTTCATCTCAATCACGTCTAAGAAAGTTTAAATATTCATGAATGAATTTTTCAGTTTTCTTAGATGTGTTTAGTAAGACCACACAAAAACTGGTAGTAAAAATGCCAAATACTGTTGTCTTAGAACCATCTTATTCTTGTGTATGTTAAGTATAAATGTAAAATATTGAAAAGGTCTGACAAGAACATTTGCTTATTGAATAGAATCTGCTGTGTTTTCTATTCCATTATTTGTTTAACTCACTCATGGTAATGACTGCTCATGCTTCTACCTGAGAGCTTCAAGGTGAAAATTAAAATCCAAGTTTCCTTTAAGGAAGTCTTAAGGTATTAGTTAAGTTATACTTGGTGAACAGTAAAGAAATGCTCAGAGTTTGGAAAATCTGCTCAGGCATAGTAGTTAGGATGAAATTATGTCAAAAGGAGAAAGTTACAATTGGTAGTAAAGAATCAAAGGTTATTTCCCTCTGTGATACTGGATTTTTTTTCATTATATTTAATAGAATATTAAATATTATAATATAATATATACCCTATTATATTTAATAGAGTTTTATGAATGTCTAACCCAGTAATTTTAATTAGTATCCACTTTAAACAACTCATTAACATTACCTCTTCTCCGATGTGAATTACTTGAAATTTAAAAAGTTATCTAAGGAATTTAAAATGGAATGCCACATTCTAATAAATTTGACACTTCTCATTGAGATAAAAATGTACATATCTCTATTAATGTTGTTTTTTGTTTTTTTTTGAGACAGGGTCTCACTTTGTAGTTCAGGCTGGCCCTCAGCTCACTATGTAGCCAGGCAATTCTGGAACTCAGCAATCCTCCTGCCTCCCGAGTGCTGGGATTACAGGTGTGAGCCACCAGGCCCAGCACTGTGGTGTTTGCTATTGATGGCTGGTGGGCATGAGTCACCACGCCCAGTATTGTATGTGGTTACCGGGATCGAACTCAGGGCCATGCACCTCGCTGGAACCACTGAGCTAAATCTCCAGCCCTCTATTAATGTTTCAAGATATAGTTTGTATATAAATACGTGTATTTAGTTTACATACAAAACCAACACCTTACACATTCCAGAGCAAGGCTGAAGCGGTACATTCTATACCTGTAAAATGTCAGCAGGGTGCTCTTTAGCAGATGCAACCAGCAAAGTGTGACCACTGATGATGCCTTCAGCCAGGAAATACTTGAAGAGCAGCGGGGAGTAAATATTGTATTTATCCTCCTCTGTAAACAAGAAAAAGACAATGTCAGAAAATATGCCATTATTTTGAAATTTCAATACCAAATGAAAACAGCTTCATATTATCTTTATTCTCTTGATATTGCTGATAAGATACATGTCTTCACTTTTACATCTGCTTTCTTTCCTTCAACAACTAGAACAAAATGGAAAGACAGGAAAACAGGTAACTACTATCTAAAATGACAGCAGTTGTTATTAACTTATTGGACAATATTAACTGAAGTCCTACGATGTATATCATGAAGTCCTACGATCATATGTGAAAATGACACAGTGAAAACATTCCTAAGGGGTCTGACCTGTGAGAGGACAGCAGGAAGCCTCTGCACGATGCTGCCACCCGTAGCTGGAATAGTAAAACCACCAAAAAGTGACAAACCCAGACAGCAGGCACAGAAGTTCCCTGTGAAAGGCAGGGATGGCGGCACACAGGGATCCCAGCTGGAGGCTCCTTGGCCTAAACATGGTGCCTATGTCCCTGCAGCACTAGACCATGTCCTCTCGGTTTGAGGCAGCAGAGTACAGAGCTCAGGTCTGTCACCAGACCTCACAGGTACAGGACAGCCTGCAAGTCAGAGGGCTGACACCCCAGCAGCTCGGCTGCACCCAGCCCTGGCTGCCGCTGAGCCAAGCTGAGTGGGAGGAAGACACAGGCGGAAAAGGAAAGAGTATGGAGAAATACTTTGAAACTCATTTTATGAGACCATTATGACTCTAACCCAAACTAGACCAAGAATGCATAGAAATAGAAAACTACACACTCATCTGCAGGTATGACCACTGAAAATGCCACTGAAATTACTGAGAGCTACCTAGAGCTACACAAGAGTTTTGTGCAAGTGTTAAATGCCCACCTGAGACCAGAGAGCATGACAATCTCTAATACAAGACGGACATAATTAGGAAGTTGGGATATGGCAGAAAAGAGAAGGTACAAGGTGCAAAGATATCACTCACCTCAGAAAAACTTTTTAAAATCAGTTATCAGGGTTTTATCAAAGAAATTTGATTGTGACTCTTAGCCATTTATCTGTGTGGCCTTAGGCAAATTACTTAGTTTCTCCAAAATCTTCACTGGGTATGGTGGCACACATACATAATCTCAGCACTCTGGGAGGCTGTGGTAGGAGCATCCCAAGTTCAAATCCAAACTGGGCAACTTAGCCATTTAGCAAGACACTGTCTCAAAAAGCATAAGATTTTTAAAAAATTCAATTTCATCACCTGTTAACCAAAGATGCTCTGCATGATGCCTGGCATACAGAAAATCATCAATAAATATCAAATATTCAACAAAATGATAAGATTTTTAGGATAACAGGGTTGGTTTTATATGAAATAGGGGTCACAGATGGCACACTGGAAAGGTTTAGAAATGAAGTAAGTAGTAGGGTATTGAAGCTAAAGAGGAAAACATAATGTGGTGGAGATCCAAGGGTAATGGAAGAGCTTGATTTTTAAACAGTGACCATAGATAAGGAGGGGGTGAGGCAGGATGGATTTAGGTGGCACTGAAGTTTGATAAACAGAAATCCTAGGAGTCCTCTGGTCTTTGCACACTGACCTCAGGCAGTAGGGGACTGTGAAATTGCAGGACTGAAATTCTACCCAGAGGGCACTAAGGCTGGGCCTGGGAGGAAGGTGCTAAGCTCTCTGATTTGGGAGAGCTCATCCTCCCCCCTCCGAGGTGCCCTCACGTCCTCACCAGTGATGCGGAGCAGGCCTGCTGCCATCCCCTTGAGCCCCAGCTCTCCTGGGCTCCGCCCAGCTGTGACTCTGTTCGTATCTTCTCCGGACTGCTCACATTTGCCCCAAGCTGCACATTCTGTGTGCACTGGAATATTCACGCACAGGCAGCATGGGTGTGACTCAGAGAGAGGAAAAGCCAAGAGTGCACTGGTTAATGCTGCCCATCAGCTGGCGAGCAGCAGCAGTGAAAGCTGGTGTTCCCACTACAGAGAGCTCCCCAAGCTGCCCTCTTCCAATCCCTTATGGAAATGAAGGATAAAAAGTTCACAGTAATCAGATTAGCAAGTTTTTTCTAGAAATGCCAGAAAGGAAATATTTTGGGCGAGTGGATCACATGGTCACTGCTGCTCTTGTTCACACTTGCCCTCATTCCACACGGCAGCTCCGGACCATGTGCAAATAGGGAGGCTTGTCCTGGCCCTGTACTTTACCACAGAGGCAGCTGACTCTTGCATAAGGAGGAAAATGCTCAGTTGTGCTGTACAGTGTAGAAGAGAAGTGGAGTTTGCAAAAAAAGTGACAACTGCAGGAAAATATGACAACATTCTGTGAGAGCAACTGGAACATATCTAAACGGGGAAGAGTGTGTGGCCTATGCTGAGGTGACCCGGGGTCTGGGCTGTCCCAGAAGCCTTTCCCTGAGTTCACGGGGTGGGCGATGTGCTCCTGACCAAGGAAACGGGACAGAGTGACCCGCCATTCCATTCCCTAGGCTGGCGCGGACCGAGCTAGCAGACAAGGTCTTCTTAGTTGGTGATGATAAAATAAGAAGCCACCTGTGAGCAACTCTGGGTGTGGGCAGTTGGCCTACACAGCACAGCCTGAGTGCCGTCAGCTGGGGGAGGAGCCTGCAGGGGAAAGCCCAGCACACTGGGCCTGGTGGTGCAGGCCTGAAGTCTCAGTCCCAGGGAGGCTGAGGCCAACCACAGATACACAGCAAAACTCTGTCTCAAAAAAAAACAAAAGGGAAGGACCCTGTCCTGCCTGGCACCTTGGCTTTGGGCTTGAAAGGTACCACTGACCCACAGAAATGGTAAGCACTCAGAAGTGAGAGGGGCTAAGCTAGCAAACTGTGCTAACATTCTTACCAGAGAACAGAAGCAATACAGCATGACCCTTAGCTTTAGGCTGTCCTCCCTGGACATGCAGTAGGGGAGCACCTGACAGTGTGGCTAAGTGTCCAGCAGCACACAGCTATCTGCTGTTTATAGACTTTAAGCACCTAACTAACACAAGAGCTTACCAGAATGTGACATAAGGTGTATTTTTATTCCTGACCCCTTTTAAACCTGTTACATGGTATCTGTATGAACAGATAAAGGTCTGGTGCTTGCTAGCACTTCATTTTGATAAAAATTTACCAAAGAGTGATTTCAAAGCCAGACTTGCTGCTGCACTGACAGCACTCTGGGAGTCTGAGGCAGAGGATCCAAGGCCCAGCCCAGCCGGGCAGTTTGGCGAGACGCTGGCTCAAGAGAAAGGCTAGAGCTGTACCTCAGTGTGAAGGGCCTGGGTTCAGTCCCTACAACCACACACGGAAAAAGGCAATTTCAAATAAAATATCTCAAAGTCTATTATAGAGCTAAAGAATTAAGTGGATTTTAACGAAGGTCTTTTTTAAAGGATTCTCCCCTCTTCCGAGAACAGCCTTTCCTGTATCCACACTCATCCCTTTTGCGATAGTCAGGTGGAAGCAGACTCCCTGAGCTCACACAGTCACACTGCTGCTGAACCAGCAACACATGGCCGGGCTCAGGCACAGGAGCCACCTGGTAGGAGTCAGAATGCTGGCAGTCCATAGTGGAAAAGTACAGGTACAAATCCTTCCACAATATGCTTTTCTCTTACTCCTGGAATAAAAAATGGTCTTTCTGTGCTGAGCAACACAGTCATGCTGTGGGCTCCTGGCCATGGGCCTTTGCCCTGGATGTGCTCAGATCTGAGGTCTCCTCCCCATTTCCTGAGCTGCATTTAGTCACTGTATAAGTCATAATGACCTCAGAATGGAGGAAAGCACAGAACCCAGCACAACAGACTCCTAATCTGCTCACCTCATGTCATCTCTTTATGTGACAAAAACCACAGCCTGGGGGCCGGAGGGTTAGCTCAGTGGTTCCGGCGCCTGCCTCGCAAGCGTAAGGACCTGAGTTTGATCCCCGGTTACCACATA
>PVIC010006809.1:0-53046 GCA_004025085.1 Thryonomys swinderianus
CTTCCTTCCTTCCTTCCTTCCTTCCTTCCTTCCTTCCTTCCTTCCTTCCTTCCTTTCCTGACATGGTCTCACTTTGTAGGTCAGGCTGGCCCTGAGCTCACTATGGAGCCCAGGCAAGCCTCGAATTCAGCAATCCTCCTGCCTTTGTCTCCCAAATGCTGGGATTATAGGCGTGAGCCACTATGCCCAACATTGTGGTGTGTGGTACTGATTGCTGGTGGATTTCTACTTGGTGTGAGTCACCACGCCCAGTATTATTGTGTGTGGTTGCTAGGGATTGAACCAGGGACCTTGCACTTGCTAGGCAGGCACTGGAACCATTGAGCTAAATCTCCAGGCCTGTTTTTCATTTTTGAGAGAGTATCTTGCTCTTGAGGCTGGACTCGAACTCATAAGGATTTTCCTGCCTCAACCTCCTGAGTGCTGGAATTACACCTAGCATTCAGGCTTCTCAGTTTATTTTTTAAATGACTCTAGAATGAGGATTTCTGGGTCTTATAGGCAGGAGGCCTGAGTGGGGGCCAGAGACACTTCTGGGAGACTCCCCAGTGGAATAATGCTGGTGAGGATGCTGTTCAGTAAGGCTGGCTTTATTGAGTGCTTACTGTATATAAGGCCCAGCTTGACCTGCCTGTGTCCCTGAAAGGAACACACAGAACTTATTTCTCCTCTGATGACTCAAGGCTCAAAGAGGCTGAGTAGCTAACCCAAGGTCACCCAGCATACTGGGCACTTTGGCTCCAAGCTTTGGTTCTTCTCTGGGTCTCCATTTGCTGGAAGCTCTTTGGAGTTGGGCCCTGTGGACACCCACATCTCCCAGGGGCCCTGGTGACTCCATTTGAAGGAGAAAGACCTAGGTACAGAGAAGGGCTGGGGTGGCCCAGGACACACAGTCCTTGGTTCTTGGGGTTGTTTCATTGGTTGCCACAGAACAGGTTCCTTTGGAGAGAAAGCTGATGCCTTCCAGTGTTTTCTGTTCAGTCTAAAGGACAGATTAGCTATTTCCAGTAAAATGGGTGCACACTGGGGCAGGGATAAGTATGGGGTAGAATGGCTGGAGTTCAAGTGCCACCCCAGATGAATAGCTGGGCAGCAGCCACGTACTGGCCTCAGTTTCCACCCCTGTGTGGTAGGTTCAGGCCAGGGCATCATGCAAAGAGGCCTCAGAAAAGAGAGGACTCATAGGTCACCTGCTCTACAAGTCCCTCTGCACATTCTTGGTGGCAACTTCCTGAGGGTCCAGAGACCCTGGCCCTCACTGTTCCTGCAGTACCAGGACCACTGGCCACCAGAGCCTCTGGTCTGAGGATCACAGGAGACTAGAGGGGTACACAGAAGGCCCAGGATGCAGGAGGGAGCAGGATTGACCCCCATCACAGGCTCTGGGCACCTCCCTCTAGGCCTCACTTTCCACACCCATAAAACAGGGCTGGGGACCTTAATATTGTCCTGCAGTCACGGCCACCCCAGCCTTGCTTGCCCAGAGCTGCCCCAGTACAGAGCTCCACAGACAAGGTCTTGGGTCCAGGGCCACCTGCCCTTGTTGGGTGACCTTGGGTAACCAGCTGCACTTCTGAACTGAGAGGGTCCTTGCAGGGGCTGGAAGGGCAGACTGGGCCCAGCCTGGGAGAGGCCTTGTGGTCTGGCCTCATCCAGCCCACTGCCTCTCAGACCGCTACCCTCTTCCAGGCAGTGGACATGACAGGAAGCAGCTGAGCTGACTGGCATCCTTTCTGGATGGGGCCAGAGAAAGGGAGGCCCCACCCCAAGTTCCATATGGGGAGGCAGGCATGGGGTGTGTTCCACCCTTCCCGGCCCCCAACAAGAAAGGAAGAAAAGGGAACTGCGATAAAAAGGGCGATACCCACGGTGGAGGAGCTGCTATCAACGTTATCTATCTGCCTGTTCGCTCTGAGCGGTTCTGTTTCCCCTTATCTCACCCCGCCAAAATGCCAGGAACAAAAGCACACACTCACGCCCCCACGCGCCCACTGCCCACAACTCGAAGCCAGCAGGAGCTGGTGTCCCACAGCTAGATTAGAGGAGGTTGAGCCATGAGGGTCCCTAAATCCTTCTCACCATTGGCTTTATTTTGCAAAGGAAGGCCCAAAACAGGCGTCTTGAACATCGACCCAAGGCCAGGTTCCTAGCACCCTGTGTCATGGCCGCCTGGCCTTGGGTCAGTATTTTCCCTGTGCCTTCACCAGCACTGGTGCTCCCACATTGAAACCCTGGCCAGGGCAGGTCCCATTCAATCCAGCTGCCTTCATCTGGAGCCCACAACCCCAGAACCTGACCCCCAGCCAGGGTAACCCAAAGAGGAATCTAGTCTGCCCCCAAAGACTCAGGGCCTGCCCATCGTGTGGCCCCCTGCTGACAGCCAATAGAAAGGGACATGCAAATGAGTTGGAGTGAGGCCCCAGGATTGGTGGAATTGCTGAAGATGGTGCCAAGAGGGTGGGGCTTCCCTTAAAGAAGGGGACTTTATGCCCACCCTAGGATTTATCCCCTAGTGGGAATCCTGCAGGCTGCCAGGGCCATCCATTGGCCTAGCACAGGAGATAGACAGGCTAGCATTTGGATGACTTCTGCTAACTCTCAGAGCCCAGCCCCTCAGGGGACCTGGACCTGGGCATCCAGGGTCAGAGCAGCTGACTCTGCTGGCCAGACAAGAACTCTGAGTTCAGAATCAGGGCAGGAAAAGCCCAAGGTTACCTCCCCCATACCTACCCTATATCTGGGCTCCTCCAGAACCAGTGCAACAGGTCTCCTATTTCAAAAGGCCCCCATGCCAGGAGACTGGGTCCTGAGTCCACCGGCCTTCCTCCAGTGTCTTGTTGGCAGTGTCCAGCCCAGATACTGACCCAAGGCCCCATCAGCCCCCACTGCACCCATAGGGCTCCCCAACCAATAATCAACCACAAACCTGGGTGTTTTCCAAAAATGTCTAAGTGGAAAATTGGGGCAGGGAGGGAGAGCTGGGGCTGAGATCTAAGGGGAGGAAGCAGGAAGGGGCTGGTGGACTAGAACCAGAGCCTACTGAGGCTGCCTGCTTCCTCTGGGCTTCCCACCCGCCTTCCCGAGTGGGTGTGAGGTCAGGGGGCATCCCTGTGCCCCAGCCAGGACTTTTGGGGCTGACAGTATGTGCTTGGTAAAGACTCCCAGATTGGAGCTTAGATCATCCCTTCCTGTCTCAAGAAGCAAACCAAACAGAGGTGAAAAAGGAAATGAGAAGAAAGTCAGCCTCCTAAACCCACAAGGTCACAGGCAAAGTGTAAAGTGCAAGGTAGGGGTGGTTCAAGACCCTTGTTGGGGTGGAGCTGGGACGCCCCACCTGCTGGGAAAGGGCTGTGGACACACACATGGTGAGCATTCTCCAGACTTGTACTGAGTACCTACTGTGTGCCAGCCTAAATCTGGGCCCTCATTGGCACACAGGGCACTGTGTCCTATTTCCAAGGATACTCATCAAGGTCAGAGCTGGGGGGCCATGGCTGGGGCACTGGTGCCAGGCAGCAGGCAGTTTGAAGAGCAGCATTAAGGGGCAGAGGCTCCAGGCAGCAGTGAGAACAGTCAGGGCCCCTCGCAGTGGCTTGAAGATGGAATGCATGGCACCTGCAGTGGTCAGGCAACATGCCCAGCTCTGTACTGTGCCAGCCTTTCGGCTTGGTGGGAGAGGGGTGGGCTGTGAGGAGGGTTACCCTGCCCATCTACAGAGGCCATCATGCAGCACCATCACATCTGCAACCATCTGCTTCCGTCCATCTGATGCTTAGCCTCATACAGGCCCCGTGAGCCACCGCTGGGCCCCACGGCTCAGTCTCTCGCCCTTCTGGGGAGAGAGGGTCACTGGGTCTCCAGTGCCACTCGGCCATGCTGCTCCTCTCTACCCTGGTCCTGGCTCCGCTGCCCAGCACACGGCCTTGCCCAACCACACCCGGGATCGGAGTTGTGCCATCCCAACCCACGTAGGCACTCCCTACCCCAGCACGGTCTGCAGCCCCCCTCCCCCAGTGCATTAGTAATCGGTTCTCCAGAGTGAAACAATCTCGTGTAATCTATCAGCGGCTATCAGGCCCATCGGAGGCTGGGAGTGGCCGGGCCCAGAGATGGCGCCAACCTTCAGCGTTGATAAAGTTTCCAAGCTCTGTGGTGATGAATGCTGAGGAGCCCAGGCCTTGCCGATAGGATGTGGACTTGGCAGGCCACAGCTCCGGCTGAAACCAATCTCTCCCTATCAGCCGGCCGGGCTTTCTCAGGCCTGTCCTCCTCCCTCCTCCTCCACCTCCCTTTCTCTCAGTCTTGCTTGCCTGGCCCCTGCCCCTGCCCCTGGGGACAGGGTGGGGGACCAAACTGCTGGCCCCTCCTGAAAGGGGCAGGGAAGGGGCAGGGGGAGGATCCTGAAGGGTAGAGCTGGGGCTGCCTGGTAGTGGTGGCACCCATGCTGACATTGCAGACCCTGTGCTGTGTCCAGGGGTGCTTCTGGGATGCACTCCTTGCCCACTAGGGTCCCACTCTGGGCTCCATCCAGTAGTGCCCTCTGCTTGGATGCTCTTCCTACCCTGTCAATCACAGCTTGTCCACCAGTTCCTCAGAACAGCCCCTCTGAGTGCCCATGCCCACCTACATCAGCCCCCATGGTTGAGAGTGTGGTCCATTTCCAGGTTACCCAGTTCCACAAGGCCTCAGCTGTGCCTGGCTGCAAGCAGCTCTGTGAGCAGCTGGCCTGAGGCCGTGGGACCAGGTAGGGCCAGTGCAGCTGTCCTCTCTCTCAGTGTCCTCATGGAGTCAGATCAGGGTCCTGGCAGGCTCATGTTGCTGGCGATGTGGTCAGAGGAGCTCAGCTCCTGAGAGGTGGCCCAGCTAGGACAGGGGGACACCCAAGTGACCGGATGCCCTAGCTCCAGGCACAGGAGAACAGAGGTCACACAGGGAAGAACTGAAGGAACCCTGAGCTATTCCACCATAATCTGGGGCAGTGGGACTGGGGAGGACCCTGCTAGCCACACCAAGTGCTACCCTGGACAGGGTGTCCGTTCTGCTTGCTGAGAGGCCTGGCACAAGTCTGTGGTCTGTGCCTCAATTTCCTGCCTTTTAGTGGAAGCATACCAAGTCAGGGGGGTTTTAGGAGCCCTAAGTGTTATTGTACACGTGTGGGTCCGTCAGCTGACTGCAGGGCCATCAGGCCTAGGGTGGCCACAGCCTGGGGCAGGGAAGCCCACCAAGTCCCACCCATTGGTTCCAGGCTGGACTCTGCAAATTGGAAAAAGTGTAGAGAGAGAAGTCTGATGTTACTGTCCAGGCCAAGAGTAAACAGCCCGGGCCAGAGTCCTGAGAGGAGGGATGCTGGCATTAGAAAGAACCTGAGGCTCCCCTGCCCGTTCCAGCATGAGTGGGGAGTGGGCTGGGCACCTGTAGGATAACCGGCTTCACCTGGCACTGTGGCCCACAGGCCACACCCCTAAGACCCACCTGCACAGCACCTAGAGTGAGCAGGTTCAGTATTAAGCAAACCCTCCCTACAGTGGTGAGAATATGGGTCTCCATCCCCTTTAACCCTGTTCTGTCAGCTCTGAACACTTGACATCCTTGCCTGAGTACTGGGATGGCCCAGAGTACACCGTGGGTCTAGTCCTGCCAGAGCTCAGCACAAGCACACGGGCAGGCAGCACCCCATGGTGGGATGGTGCCCAGCTATCCAGAGCAGAGAGAATGAGGAGAGAGTTGACGAGGACAGGACTCAGGAGCAGTAGTGAGCTCCCTGCCACAGGAGTATGCAATCCCCCAGCAAGTAACCAGGGAGGCATCTGTGCCAGGGTGCACAGCCCACTTCCTCTGACTGACCCTCAGTACCCTGCAGGTCCTGACACTGTGGCTCACTGCAGCGGGCTCCACTCAATCCATCGGGTGTGATTATCTCACCAACATCCTGTTTTGTGGTCGCTAGACTGTCAGCGGTCCTGACCCTGGCTGTGGCAGCCACAGGTGGCCCAGTGGGGCTGTGTGTGTGTGCTCCTGTGCCAGCCTGTCTGGGAGATGTCACCCCAAGGTCCACAGATGTGCCCTTCTAAGGCTCCTGGGGCCAGGGCAGCCAGCCTTCCTCCTCCCTGGCCTGCAGGCACCCTGCCAGGCTTCAAGGGCCCTGAGGCAGGCTGTGCCCTGCAGGCCTTGGCCTGGCAGCAGCAGGGAATTGACTGTCTAAGCATGCCTGGTGTGGGCAGCATTGGCAGATGCCCCTATGGAAAACATAAGGAGGGGCCCTGGCCAAGGGCTGGCTCAAGGCATGTGCCCCAGGGTCCCCAAATTGGGGGTCCTGCTAGGAAAGGGCCCTGAGCACCCTCTGTGGGATGATGGCCAGGGTCCTGCAGGGCTGGGCATCTGTGCCACATTGCCCACCCATGGGCATTGGCTAGATTTGGGCTCCTGGTGGTTAGGGCCTGGGCGGCCAGTCCACTGTGCTGCCAAGTCACAGCACCAAGGGTGGGGCTTTCCTCCAAGCTGGATCTGTGTGAGGGCACAACCCCGGGTGGCTGGCAGAGGCACCAACCCGGGCTGTGTCCTAGTCACCCCAGCTCCCACATAGGTCACCCCCACCCTTCTCCCTGTCCTCACTGTAGCCCCAGCTGCCCACTGCCCCCAGTGGAAAAGTCTAAATCTGTTGCTACTTTACTGCTGTTATCGGGCCTTATCTGCTACTCTGTGCATGGAGGCCAGGGTCTCCCTCCTGGCAGAGCCTGCCCACCCTTGCCCTCATCCCCACCTCTGCCGTGCCCTGTCCCTCCTCCCCCAGCCCAGTGGGGAAGCCACCAGACAGTGACAGCAGCTGGTTCAACCCAAGGCTGCGCTCTATGACCATGGGCTGGCCTACAATACAGTGCTGGCCCTCAACTAGCACCTCCTCATGAGGCGCCTGGTGAAGGGAGGAGTGGCCGCCCTGGTCCTGCCCTTTTGGGTATCCTCTCTGTCCACATTTTTTCACCCCACCCCAGCCCACACTGACCCTTCTTCCAGGAACCCCCGAGCGCACCCTCCTGCCTGTTTCTTCTTGAAGGGGAGGCATGGGTCTCCCAAGGTTTAATGAGTGAATAAGTGAGCAAAGGAGGCCCTAGAGGAACTGAAGGGCACATGGATGAGAGGGTAGGTGGGGTTCAAGCTGGCACTGCCTGTGTCCTGCTGTGCGGGTGAATGGGAAGAGATCCTGTAGGGCCACAGAGAGGAGACCTCCTCCCTTGGCCCATCAGCTATCCTGGCAGGGCGGGCAGGGACACTGAGGGAGCGGGATGAGTCTGCCGCGCAGAGCTGTCTCTGTAATTCAGTTTTAAAGCATGAAAAAAGGGAGTTGATGAAATTCCGCTATCAGCTCCGAGCCAATATGCAAACTATCTCACCCCCAATCAAATAGCTATTATGTTTTCATTTCCATCCTGGCGTCCGGCTTAATGAGCAGGAGATGGATGGGCGCACAGCATCTGCTCAGTGCGATAACCGAGGGGCCCGGGCAGTGTGGGGGCCGCGCCCAGCACGCCCCGGCTGTGGGTGACACTGTGGTGGTCATGGAGGCCCTGGCAGGTGCGTGGCCTTGGACATCTGTATCAGAGTAGGTCTGACGCTGCTGAGTTCCCCAGGAGCAGAGCAGGTCAGTCTGCTCGATGGGGACATGACTTGGGCCACCTTGGAGAGTGGCATTTAGCTCATGATTGGCTTGTGGGTCCAGCTCTAAATGTCCCTACCAACCATGTGCTGAGATGTCATCTGGCGCTGATCCTCCATGCCTCAGTTTCCCTGTTTTCAGTGTAGACTGGGAAAGAACCTCACAGGCTCTGTGAGTGGGAGGAAAGGGAGGATAGTTGGTGCCTGTCCTGACTCTCAGCCCTGCTGGGCTGTAGGTGGCAATGGCTGATGTTCGTGGAGCATTTACTATGTGGCACCCTGAGCATGCTCTAGTGCTACAGGCAAGCACGTGGCTCCCAGGGACCCTGAGCATGGGGAAGCAGGTGATCTACCTACAGCCACACAGCAGAGACTCATGGGGTAGATCAGCCTTTGAGCTGTGGGGGTCTCTGCTGAGTGAAGTCCCCAGTGCCTGTGTCTTTCCTAGTACAGGCACCTGGGAAGCAACTGCGTCCAGCAGTAGTAGGCAGACACTCAGCCTGCAGCCCAGCCTCCTAGATACTGTGTGCCACAGTGGGCCAGGGTGTGGCAAAGGTGATGGATCCCACCACACACAGCCCTGGAAGGAGCCCACCATGTGTGGCCATGCTGGCAGTTGTCTTGGGCTGATTGAAGCTGTTGTAATCGTGTTGGAACGGAATTAGCAGCCTCGGAATAAACACGCAGACCCACAGCCTTTTTCCACGCTCATTGGTGCCATTGTGCAGCATGCATGCCTTTGTTCTACTGAATGGGGCCCTGCCACACACAGCTCCTGGGCATCAGGCCTGCCTGGGTAGGCACTGGGCTGGCCCCTGCCTGGGCCATGGAGGCCTAGGGCACCCAGGGTCCTACAGCTATACAAGAGTGTTCCTGGCACCTCTAGGACCCCCAGGAGGCACCAAGGCCTGTATCCCAGGGTTGGGGTACCCCAAGTTCCCCAGCCTCTGAAGGGCAGGATCCCCCAGGGTGAGAGTCTCCCACTCAGCTGAGGGGCACCCCCCAAGCCAAGCCTCCCACTCCCCTTGCACACAGTTGAGCCAACATAGGTGTGCCAGCCCCCCCACAGCTGGCCTGAGAGGCTGAAGAGCAAGTGCCCAGTACTCCCCATGTGGCCAACAGCAGCTCCAAGGGTCAGGAGGCTGGGGTTGCAGGTCCAGGTCCAGACCTAGAACCACTCTGCCCAGGGCCAGCCGTGCTCCCAGATGTGGGTGCCCTCTTCCCTGTGGCCCCTGAGGTCACAAGGAAGACAGTCTTGAGCCTACACCCTGCCCTACTCTGAGCCCCTCCTCAGCCTCGGACACACCCTCTGCAACCTGAGCTCTGCAACAGCAGCTCCTCTTCACCCCACCCTTGCCACCCTCCATCAGTCACCATTGTGTCTGGCTGGGGTCTACTTTGGTCCTTTGCTTCCCACGACCAAGAGACCTGGTAGTGCACAGCAGCTGTGCCCACTGCATCACTGGGCCAGCAGGAGGCAGGTGGTGCCTGCCAGAGATAGTGAGTTGGTGACAGCAGCCCCATCCAACCTGTGGGAGGTAGTGTACAGTCCCGGTAGAACCAGTGTTCAGACCTGCCCTGTATAGATGGCTGGAGGCCACCTTGACTGGGTCACAGCCTTGTGTACTAGTCCTTGAGGGGCTGAAGAGGTTCCTCAGATGCAGTGGGAGAGGTTGGACCTCAGTCCAGCCCTGGCCAGGCAAGATCAGGATGGGGGGTATCATTAAGTCATAACTCTCTGTTCACACTGTGAACTTATCTGTCCTCCCATGGGGGCCCAGAATTCAGGCAGCTGCTCTGGGGTCAGGTTCATGTCCCACCCAGTGCCCTTGCTCTTCAGGGGTGGCTCTGGCCCTGCATCCTCAGTCTCTGAGGAAGTGGTACCCTAGCTGCCCACAGTGCACCTGCGCACTCATCAGTCCTTCCAGATGGACCTGGAGTGCTCCCATATGGGCCTCCCATACCTGAGAAGCATTGGGCCATAAGGAAGTGGGGTCCTACAGTGGGCAAGGGAGGTTCCCTACTCTGGGGTTCCATTGGGCTCTGGGGACCAAGGAATGCAGGCCTCTGGGGTGCGAAAAGGCTGCCATGTCCCTCTGAGCCCAGGACTATGGCCAGAGCACAGGGCCATCCCATGGCTTTGGCTGGGGGCTGGGCAGGCAGGAGGCACATGTGAAGGAGTCCCTTGTGCTGATGGGAGCAGTCCCCATGCAAGGGTCAGAGCACAGTGAGGAGAGCAGGACCAAGATTCAAGCAGAGGCCCTTGCAGGTCAGGATTTGGGGCTTGGGGAGTCACACACATAAGGTCTCAGGGTACATAGGTGCTGGCCCAACTGCCATGGGAATGGGAGGCCACATACCCATGCCCAGAGGCCCTCACGCCTCCCCTTGGGCTATGTCCACAGGTTCTCCTGGAGACATGGATGCTGTGGAGGAGGCCCAGGGCCCAGACACCACCCTTGAGGAGCAGGAGGCCCTGGCGCCAGAGCCCATAGCCATAGGGAGGCCTGAGCCTCTGAGCCCATCCACCACAGGTGAGTAGCCATCCTTGTCCCGAGGCCCTGTCCCTGGCCAAGGCAAATGGGGAGACAGGCAGAGGAGGGTTCAGCCAGGGATCCAGAGAGGTACCAGGACTAGGCAAATCTTTTAGAGACTGCATGTACAAACTGCTCCTGACGTCATTGCCTGGTGCCACAACTCCTTTCTGAGCTGTTACCCAATGCTTGCAAGCTGGGGCAATGCAACACAGTGGGCAAAGGCAGAGGCTGAAGGACAGCCAAGATGGCAGGGATAGGGGCCATGGTGGACAGGGGCCGAGGGAGGGCAGGGTGGATAGGGAGACCAGTGGGGGCAAGGGTAACAGTGTGGACTGCAGGGCTAGGAAGCGACCAATGGGTAGAGATTCCAAACAGACCCAGCCCTAGTGGTTTGGGGCCTCTTTCTGCAACCCCCTTCCTCAACTTCCCATTCTGAGTGTCTTGGGCCCACCTGACAGCTACATGCAGGAGCCCCTGCCTCCTCCCTCAGAGCCCTGCCATCGGCCTATGGGCCATGGCCATTTTGAGCCTGGGGGTGTAGTGTGGGGCCTAGTTCACTAGGGACACTGCCAGAGGACAGCATTGCTGGCGTGGGCACCCTCTCACACCCAAGGGCCCATTATTGCTGTTATCTCTGTGGCCATCAGCCCACAGTGCCTATGCAGCCAACCGGCCCAGATCAACCTACTGACCTCTCTGAGCCTTCGTCTTCACATCTGTGAACCGGGTGGCAGGATGAGGATTCATTAGGTGCCCAGAGGCCCTGCTATCACATGGCCATCATTATTGCTATTAGGTGCTGTGCTAATGGAGGGGCCCAGCACAAGCTGCCAAAGGGCAGTGGCTTGCTGTGGACTCTGACCTGTGGCTTCCTGGGGAGCCAGCCCTTATCTGATCTGGGAACCAGGGCTGCACGGGGGCGGGTGGGGCCAGGACGGGCTGGAGAAAACAGCCTGGGCTGCACCTGGCACCGGCCACAATGATAACGTGGCGATGGGAGTGATAAGACGTGGGAGCGTATCTGCGCTCAGGCGGGTCCAGCGCGGCTGCCTCACAGTGGCTGGAGCTCAAATGCCAGCCACTTTGATTTATAGCCAAAAATAATAGGACTTTTATACTGTGTGATTGATTTATTTGATGTTAATCACAGCCCTTATCGTGGTATTAATAATCTGCTGGGCACGTGACGTCACAGGGGGCTTTATGGGAGCACATCGATTGGGGGCCGTGGTGGTTATCAGCCTGCTGGGAAGGCAAATATGCCCTTTGGGCTGGAATTGGGCGCGGGGCCGGCAGAGGGGACTGGCTGCCGTGGAGACCAATGGCTGTGTGCCCTGGCCCAGTGCACCTGTGGCTGTCCTGTATGAGTTACATCAGCAGCTGGAGCTGCCGTCAGCGTTGCTGCTGCTCTCAAGGCAGCTGAGGGTGTTTAAAGGCTTCAAGGAAAATTGGGACTTCTTCCCTGCTCCCTCCTATGAGAACTAACCAGGAGGACGGTGCTTCTGGCCCTGCTCTGCACCATCGTCTCAGTTTCCCTCTGGGCCACAAGACCGCTGGGCACCCGGAGGCTCAGGGGTATGATGCTGTTTCCCTCTCTGCAGACATGAATCTACCCCTGGCACCAGCGCCAGCTCCAGCACACCCCACATCCCCTGAAGCCCCTGAGGAGATGGAGGGGCCAGAGCCTGAGACGCAGCTCCCAGAGGAGGCGGCCAGCCCCTGGAGTGGGCCAGGTAACCAGCACAGGGTATACCAAGCGCCATGTCCCAGGACCACTGGCTCAGTGTGATCTGTCCCAGGTCTTGTCAGCCTTCCCAGCAGGCTACATGGCAAGCTGTTAGCAGGAGACGGTCACCAGTATGGCTTTGACCAGAGTAGGATCCTGCTTTGAGTGGTGTGGCGGAAGTGTGCGGAAGGTTCCCGGAGAAGGTGTGACTAGCTGGGGGTGAGAAGCAAGCTGAGATGGCTGACCCTGGCATCCCCAAGGCAACTGCGGGGGTGTGTCTGGGGCGCCAGGCCCTCCCAGCAGTGGGTTCGGTTCCAAGCTGAGTGGGGCCCTGGCCAGGGTGAGAGTGCACTGGTTCTGCCTGGGACGACCACAGTCCCTTGCCTGATAGGTGGGCTCCAAACTGGTAGCTAGTTGGGCTGGGTTGCAGGGAGTCTGGGGCATCTTGGAGCCCAAATGTGTCCTTCCCAGGGCTACTGCTTCTAGGGCTGATACCTCTACCTGAGTAAGAACTGGGAGAATTGGACACAGTTGTTGCTGTTTTTCCTGATTAGTAAAATAACGCAGCCCAGGAGCTGGGTGGACAGGTGGTGTGCAGAGGAGCTGGCGTGGTCCGGGGTCTGGAGCACCAGGCTCAGCAGTGATTCTGCACAGCTGTGTGGCCATGTGGAAGGCAAGTGGCCTACAGCTAGTACAGCTGAAGAGAGAAGGCAGCTGCAGTGGTCAGTCAGGACAATGCCCCATGCTGTGGAGGAGAAGAGGCCCCTGGAGTGGAGCAGCCTGGAAGATGACACCAGGGCTTCTGCCCTGCACCTCAGTACCACTCGCTGGGGCACACTCACCCCATGCCTGGGAGGGAGGGGGTGAGGCCACAGGATGCCTCTGCCCCCAGGGAGCACCCTGCTGGGTTCATGTGGCAAGCATCACCGCCCTGCAAGACAGTGTGCTCAGACAGCTTCTACCTGGCCCCTGTGCTGACTCATTTTCTCCATTGCTAGAGAAGGCAGCAAGGTGAACTCAGCCCTGGGTGCCATCCACACAGCTACTGGGTGTGGCAAGGACCAAGTGTGCCTGTGGAACCAGGCAGGCAGGGCCATGAGGCCAGATTCCCACTCGGAAGGTGCCTAGGGTGTGAGGATCACCACCCATCCCCATCGGTCTCTACTGGGACCTGGTCCTCAGCCTTTTCCTTAGACGGGACACAGAGCCCTTGGGCCTGACCTCCTGACAGCTGCGGCCATGGTTTGGGGTGGGGGCACCCCACTTCCTGCACTATCTGGTAACCAAGAGGCTCCTGTCAGCACCCACAGATAGGAATTTCTGTGCAGTGGGCAGTGATGGGCTGATAGGCAGCCGCCGGCCAACCGCCATGCCAGCCACTGCCTATCAGGCCCCGCACAGCCGCACTTATCACAGGGGAAGCCGCAGCCCCCACAGTGTTATCTCTCAGGGGCCACTGTGTAGTGATGGGTGTCAGGACTTCATGGGCCTGCAGGCTGGGGCCCAAGACAGTGCCCACAGTAGGCCTGGTCACCCTTGCCCCATCCAGTATTCTCCCTGGTCTCCTGGGCTTGGCTGTGTCCTAGGTTCCCCTCCCCTAGGAGTCCCACCCTTCCTGTTTCTTGATCTCTGCAGTCCCTCAGTGAGGAATGAACTCAGCCCCTGCCCAATAGACCTGGCCTGGGGACCTTGCCTGGCAGATGCCATACTAGCCTGTATGGCATAGGACCATACGGACCAATGCTAGGGCCATGCCGTCCCCAGGGCTGTCTCTTGGAGAGTTTCCAGGTAGCCATGAGGGCCTACAGGAGGTGCCTGAGGCAGTAGGCAGGAAGGAGGTGTCCCAGCCCTGTACCCACCTGGGACACCCAGGAGACCTCCACTTGCCACAGATGTACAAGAGTCTTGTAAACACGGGTGCTGTGCCTGGCATGTAAGAAGCTGCCATCAAATCTGCCATAGTCTCCTGGCCCTACTGCAGCACCTAGTGACCCCACCTGCCACCTAGCTACCCTAGCCCTCCAAAAAGAACAGGGTGGTCCTGAGCAGTGTTGTTTTCCTTCTCAAGAGCTTACTGCTGGTAACTTTGTACTGTGTGCCGTTGCCCAGAATGGGACAGGAGCACAGGCCTGGAGCCTCAACCACCCTTGTGACATGGCCAGGAGAGCTGGGGGCCTCAGCATGTCATCCCCGCCCTAAGGCAGCCTGGTCCCTCTAGTGGGGCGCAGGCAGCAAGAGTCACAGACTCCTGCAGCAGCCTTGAATACATAGCACTTCAGCCCCCAGGCAGGACCAGCCAGGATATGGCAGCACAAGTAGCCTCATGCCCTCCTCAGGAGACAGGGACAACAATAGTCCTGCCTGTGGATTTGAGGCTGCAGTAGGAAGCCTATGCCAGGTCCCCAACACCTGTAGGTTGCCAGCCCTGCCTCAGCTCCAAACAGTTCTGAGGAATGGTCTGGTGTCTCATGGGCAAGATGGGCACTGCTGAAGGCTCTGTGGTTGTGGAAGGAAACTGGAGGGGCCAGAGAGGGCCAGGTCTGGACTTTGTGGACTCCAGTCTGACCTTACAGAAGGGAGCAGATGTCTGGGCAGAAGGCCCATGAGACCATGTCCTGTGGGCTACCATAGCTGCCTAGAGGAGGGCAAGGCAGGCTGAGCTGCCATTCTCTCATCTTCATGAGCCCCCACCCCAGATTCTGGTTGGGAGAGGGATACATGGGCAGGAAGAGCTATTTATCTTTGAAATGACCTTGCATTGCAGGCTGGCTGCTTAGCATTCCGATATGCAAATGGAAGGAGCCACAGTCTATATTCTCCTGGTGGGGCATGGGCACCAGTGCAGGACCATGTCCAGTGCCCTGGTTCCTTCCACCCCTGCTTAAAGTCAGAAGGCAGTGGGTGGGGAGACATGCCAACCAGGAGATGGAGGGTCCTGGCCTGTCCTTGCATCCCAGTGGTGTTTGTGCAGGGGCAGCAATCAAAAGGCCAACCCCACTCACACAAAGTGGCATAGAACTAGAAGGACCAGGGTTGCAGACACAGGCTGGCCTAGTCCCCCCTTTCCCTCTGCGGGCCCAAGTTTCCCTGGCTGTCTCTCTGGATGCCATGAGGTAGGGTGGCCTGGGGCCCAGTGGAACTAGGACTGTCATTATACCTACTGCCCCTGGGGGCAGTGAGAAGCTCTGGTGTTCCCACTGGCTCTGTGGCTGGCCTGTGGGGAGGCAGTTCCCAGGGCCAGCCATGGTCTTCACCACCTGTATTATTTTCAGAACAAAATGAGGGACAAACTTAGCCCTGAAGAGTGGGCTGGGTGGGGGACTGTAGGACAGGCTAGTCCGTGTGCCACCTCAGCATGACACCTGTAGATACGCTTGTTGACTCAGGCCACCATGCTGACCACCTCAAACAGACAGAGATCATCTTCCAAGAATCCTCTGATGATGAGGGGCATTGATGCCACCTGAGCACCCCAGTAGATCACATGAAGGTGTCCAGTGGGCCATTCCTGTGCAGCCTTCAGGACATGTTCTCCAACCCCAGTGCCAGGAGAGGGTGGAGGAGGCTGGCCATGCCTGGGCCCAGGGGACCCAACCAAGAGCAGCCATGGAAAGAAGCCAAGGGGACACCAAGGGGCAGGGACCCATGGGCCTTGGGTACCCACGTGCAGGCCATACCCACATCTTCCCTTCAGTGGCCCTGCTGGGTGTGTGGGAACCTGGCTCAGGGACAGGTGGGGCCCCAAGGTTCTTGGGCTGGACAGGACAGGGACTCACTGTTCCTCCACTGAGCCCTTGGGTGGAACTCCTTCCTGGTGTCACCATGACAACATGAGGGCCAACCTGAAGCAGGGCCCTTCTGTCCCTGCTCTGTCCTAGGGTTCGGTCAGGGCCCTGCAGTCATCAGAGCAGTCATCCCTGCCAGGGCTACATGTGAGAGATGGATGGAGCAGCTTTCTGTTGGGAACACCTCAGGTCTAGAAGCCTAAGCCCCCAAAGGCAAGCAGGGAGGCATCCAGGGAGGTGCCGGCATGTGTGAAGGGCCTGGAGTTTCAGTGCTGTGATGGAGCTTTTGGGGCTAGTGCCAGGGCTGGGGTTCAGAGCTGAGAACCATGAGTCAGGGCCTCACCTCTTTTTTCTTTGTGGTGCTGGAGTCCAATCCAGGCCCTGTCATATTCTAGGGAAGTGCTCCCCACCTAGCCACACACACCCCAGGCAGTCATCTTGGCTCTAAAATGTGGACACTGAGGGCTTTGGGTGCACTGGGTCAGCTGTCTGGAGAGCGAGCAGAGGGGTGAGAGCAGAGGGGTTCGAGTGGAGGCTGTGCTCAGAGCTCTGTCCCTTCCCTGTAGGGCTCTCTGGGCCTGGGAACCCTCCACGTGGCAGAGGCAAGGGCAAGGGCTGGTTATCTGGGCTGGGCCTATCGGACTAATCTCGCAGGCCCGAGTTTCCAGGCGGACCTCGAGGCCAGTTATCGGTGGCTGAGGCAGGGCGCCTGTTTGGATGGACAGCCTAGGAGATGGGCCGATAGTGGCTCTACTCCCCTCCCCGCTGGCCACTGAGTGTGGGTGGGAAAAATCATTTCAGCTATTTTATGTTATCACAGCCTGGTGTGGCAGGCAATGGGCCTATTTGTCTTAGATTAGGGGCAGGGGAGGGGCGCCAGTAGGTTTCAGGGGTCAGCCTGGGGTCAGTGCAGAGCCTGGGTAGCCTCCCCACTGGTGCCCTAGAGGATCTTCAGGGCTGTACCTGCCCTGACCCCTGCTCTGCCACTGGCAGCCTGGCGGGAGGGGCCCTGTGCCCCTGAAGTTGGAGAGATGGGAGCAGTCCTGCCTTTTGGGTGCTATGCAGGGCAAGGCATCTGTCCGGGGGCAGGTCAGAAACAGGAGCCAGAGGTCATTAATCCAGTGCAGTACACTCCAGAGGATCCCAGTGCTTTGAGAGTCTGAAGCAGTAGGGTCACACAGTCTGGCCAGCCTGTGTAGATGAGCTCTTAAGAGGCCCTGTCTCAAAAATAAAAAGGGTGGGGATATAACTCAGCACACAGATCCCAGGTTCAGTGCTAAGTACCCCACACTACCCCCCCAGACAAAAACAAAAGAACTCACAGGTTCAAGGTGGGAACTGTTCTGAACATGCTGAGCCAGCCTTGCCAACCCAAGCAAGCAAGGCCTGATCACTGCTGAACAGAAGGCAGCTCCCGGTGAGGGCATGGCCAGGCCAAAGCCTGGGCTGCAGAGGGGATGCTCAGAGGCAGGGTCCCGTTGCACAGGGCCCGGGTAGCAGATGGGCATCACCTTGGAAACAGTGCAGTTAGGCCACAGGCTGGGCAGTCCAGCCATGGAGGCTGAGGCAGCAACACAAGGCTGCCCACTTGGGTGGCCCTCACTCCACCTGACAGGGCTACAGCCTGTGGTCCAAAGCTGGAGGCAGAGGGTGGCTCACTGCAACCCAGCTGTGCCTGCTGTGTGCCAACCCTAGACACTATGGATGCCATGTGAGCAACAGACCAGGCACTTCCCAGCAAGACAGAGTGGGAGGCAAGGGTATCAGAGAAGTGGGGCAGCATGGTGGGGATTTGCACAGAGCCCAGCAGACAGAGGCGACCCTAGAGACAGATGCTCTCCCTGCTGAAGGGTTGTGGCTTAGCTGGTGTCAACACTCTGGTGGGGCTGTCTGGCCAGCACTGGGGGCAGCAGGGGACTGAGAGGTGGTCAGGATGTGGAACCAGGGGTTTTACACCAGGGCAAGATCCCTGGCTGCCTTGTGGGTGGCCAGCGCAGGGGGCTGGATAGGCTGCAGGTGAGACGAAGGATGTGGTAGCAGGCAGGGTAGGGCAGAGACTGAGGCAGACGAGTTGGGGCAGTCTGCACCCTGCCTCTTAGGCCCAGGCCTGGCTGCCTGCTGCTCACCAACCCTCCTGCCAACCCCCACCTTCCGGAGCCACTGCCTGTGGCCTGGCAGCTATCTTGGCCATGCCGCTAATCTAGCCGCTTCCTCCTCCACCCTCCCAGCTTCCTGCCCAGACCTAATCCCCTCCTGAGCATCTTCCCAGTGATCCTAGGCCACAAGCACCACCCAGAAGGCCCAGGGATGGCAGGGTGTACGGGCAGGTGTTGCCACTGTGACCATCAGTGCCCCCATCACAGTGGTCAGTGTGGTCCCCTGTGCTATCATGGCAGGTCTGAGCCATGGTCCACCACCCAGTGTGACTTGCATCATCATGGCAACCACCACTCCGGCCCTCCTTCTGGCTTCACATTGCAAGGCACCATCACTAGCCCTGGGCCTGCGCTAGCCCTCAGCCCTGAGATTGTCAGCAGCACCATTTCTGCACTTGCTTGTCATCATCATGACCACAGATCTGGTCTCAGTGGGCCCTTGCTGCTGGTGCCACAGCTTGAGATCACTGTCAGGTTCCCCTTTCCCGGTCTAGCTCCTTCCCCAAACCTTGCCCCAGGAGGGAAACAGGTGCCACAGCTACCACATGCCATCCGAGGAGGATACAGTCCCTGCTGGATGCCCTGATGCCCATAGTGGGAGCCCTGCTGTGCTTGGCCAGCTGCCCCAGGACTTCACAGGCCTGAAGGTTCCTCCCCACCCTGCAATATGCAGGCGACTCCTTATTTATTTATTTATTTATTACTCCTCTATCTCTGCGCGTAACTTTTGATTTCCTCGCTGCGCTTTTCCATTACGGCTGTGGCTGCAGAGGATGCCACAGATAAGATCGGTCCCCAGAGATGGGACAAAGGGGCCGCGACGGCTTGAGGGCTGGTCATATCCTGCGTGAAAAGACCGCACTGGGCCTGCAATGCAGGAGATGCTATCACAGCCTCTTTGTGTCTTGTGGGCCCAGCCCCCAGCCCTGTTCGGCCCCTCGAGTCACAGTGGGTCTTCAGTGCCTGCCTGATGAGTCTACAAAGCCAGTGGGACCCGGTGACCTCATCCCTCAGGTGGCCCAAGGAGCACACGTGGTTCTGCAAGTTTGGCTACCTATCCCTGGGTCATCAGAGCCTGTACTGGCAGTCACAACGAGAATTTACCCAGAAGCATCCCTGCACTCTGAGAGGCTGAAGTGGGAGGACTGCAAGTTTCAGTCCAGCCTGGGAAACTTAGAGACTTAATGAGACCCTGTTTCAAAAATTTAAAAAGACTGAGATGTGGTTCAGTGGAAAGTCCTGGCTCTGACACAGAGACACATATGGACACACCATACGTCAGGGAGGGTGCCAGGGCTAAGGCTGCATCCTGGTCTGGTGGAGATGGCTTCCCGTCCACTGTCCCTGCATGAGGCCTACAAGAAGAGGAGGGTAATTATGAATGAAGCAGCCAAGCCAGGGTGTCTCATGTGTCCCTCCCAGGTGGTCACACCTGAGGTTTGGCAGTTCTGCTGGAGAAGCAGGCAGGAGCTGGACCAGGATGAGAGCAGAGCCACAGAGGAGGTGTTGGGTGGACCTGAGGCTGTGTGGCTGGGTCCCCTGATTCTTGGTCCCCTCAACTCTGTGGGGCTGACCATAGCCATCAAGAGCAGGTGCTGCTCTGTGAAGCCAGAGAGAGACACATGACCAGCCCCAGGGCCCTGAAGCCTCAGCTCCAGGATTGAGATGCCCCCTCTGTAGGAGGCCAGGAGGACTATGTGTGGAAGCAGCCAGCAGATGCCCTGTCCCATAGTCATAGCCCTGCACATCAGGATGGTGCCCACTGCCCAGAACCAGGCAGTAAACACAGGCCTCCTCAGGGTAGCACCGTTGTCAGCCTTCTGACCTTGGTTTCATGGCCACCCAACCTCCTGCCTCCTTTCAGATGGGGTAGACATGGCCCCTGAGGGAAAAAGAGCTGAGAAATGCAGAGCCTCACCTCCCACTCAACCCACCCAGCCGAACCTGGCGGGATACAAGTGCCAGGACCCCACCCCAGGGCTCCTTGTGTCCACTTTCTGGGTGGGAAGACTGAGGCCAAAGGCCTAGCATTGACTTACAGGGAAGGTCTTAGGTGCCACAGAGCCAGGCCCAGAATCTCAGAGGATCTATGGAGGGACTTAGCCCCACTGCTAGCCCATGCCCCTGGCTGTGCTCAGGTCACAGTGGTGATGTCTGAGACCTTGTCCATGTCCAGGGAGCTCCATCTGGGGAGAAACCCCAGGGCCTCTGCTGAGAACTGGCTCTGCACCCCTGTGACAACAAGCCCTGTCCAGATGGGTCCTAGGCTTGTGCTTCTTAGCCCCACAGGTGCCCTTCTCCAGGGCCACCCTTCCAGGCATAAGGGAGGAACCCTGGGTCTAGAGGGTAGGAGGTGGCCCCACTCACAGGCCCCCCACCAGGTGCCCAGCTCTGCCATCAGCTAGGGCCAGGGTTCACTGATAAAGATACTGGTGTTTCCTGTCAAAAAATCAATACCAGTTGAGGTTCCCTGCAACTGGGGAGGGGTGCTCAGGTGGGCAGGGTGGCAGCACCCAGGGATAACCCCACCCCTGCCCCACCCATGTCTATGACCAATTTAAGGGGACTGCAGGTCCACTGTACCCACCTAGGGACCCCAGGGCCAGCACCAACTGGTGAGGAGAAAGGCTGGAGACTTGTGCAGCTCCCTGGTTGGGGGGGGGGGGAGGGAAGCACCATCCAGGCCACCTGTCCCTTCTCCCAGGCCATACCCCCAGGCAGTGGTGTGTCCACCATGGCCTGTGCCACCTGGCCTCCTCAAGGGGCTGATGTAGTGACTGGGCTCACCAGCACACTCAGGCTTCCTGGATACCTGACCCTTACCTAACCTGCTGGTCTCTCCCCACGCTGCCCCACAACCCCCTCTGCACTGGCTCTCAGGAACAAAGCCCAGCTCAGTCCCCAGCCCCAGATGGTGCAGCCTTGGGGGCAGACACTCGGCCCATGGCCAGGTCAGGTGTAGAGAGAGTAATGCCAAGTAGCAAGGCCAGGTGCTCAGTCCCACCTGAATGGTCCCTGCAGCCCTGCCCAGCCCCCAAAGCCAGCTGCAGAGAGACTTCGGGGACCCAGGTGCCCAGCCTAGTGTCAGGAGGAGACCCAGAGAGCTTGGAGACCACTCTTCCCAATTTGGTATGTCCCTCTGTCCCCACAGTCGTACAGCTCATAGACAGCCACCTGGCCTGCACCCAGCTTCTCTGTGTAACATGAAGTAAACAGGACACTGGGCCACGGCCAGGTGCACTGTCTGGGGGAATAGCCATGTACCCAAGCAGGAGCCCGGCCTCTTCTGTAGCAGTCCTGACACACACATCCAGACTCAGGCTCCCAATGTGACAGCTAACGCCTCTCCTGTACTCCTGGTGCTCTGTCCCCAGCCTTGTTATTGGGGGAGGGGGCTGGGGCCTGGTGTGTTTGGAGCCCAGCAGGACTCACTAAGTTGCCCCTGTTGGCCTTGAACTCATAATCCCACCTCAACCTCCAGGGGGAGGGGGTGGGGGTGTTGGTTCGGAACTCCAGATTTGTACAGCCTCAACCAATCTGATCCCCATTTTTTATTTTTTTGTTTTATTTACTTTTTTTTTCCTTCTTCAGTCCAAGCAATTTGAACCCAGACCTTTTGTACTGAGCCACATCCCCAGCCCCTTTTATTTTTCACTTGGAGACAGTGTCTTGCTAAGTTGCTAATTTGCCTGAGGTAGGCTAGAACTTTTGATCCTTCTGCTTCAGCCTCCCAGGATACTGGGGTGTGGCCTAATTCCTATTTCTGTATACACCACTGACCCACAGTGGAAATTTGCCTCTGGTCTGGCTGGGCCATGGTCTTCCCGCCTGTGTTTGCACCTATGGGGCTATAGCTCCTGTGATGGTTGGGAGTCCTCTTCCCTCTCAGGGTCTTATTCTGCCCCTTCTCTGCAGACAGGAGCCCCAGCTGCCATGCTGGAGGCGCTGGCCTCACCTGGGATCCCGTGCTGCAGACAGAGGGACCTGGGCTAGACGCTTCCCTGATAAGTGCCCTGCTCTCCCAGGGCCTGGTGGAAGGTGTCACAGGCACAGCTGAGCCTGGAACAAGAACAAGCGCAGGCTCCTTTCTGTATCCTGACCTGGCATTGAGGAGTGGCTTGATCTAGGGAGCATTCCACCCTCCTGGCCCACCCCCTTTGCTGTGTCACCAGAGGAGGAGTCACTTGCCCTGTCTGGGCCTGGGTTTCCATGTTTTTACGGGATGTGGGGAAAGCAGATGTGACCAGAGCCCACATAGTGCCCAGCTCCTCTTCCCAGCACCCATATGCAAAGAGTCTTCTAGAACCCACCAGCCTAGCTCCCTCCTCCTTTTCTTTCCTTTTCTGACTTTTATCAAAGGCAAACAGCTCGATCCTGAGATAGGGCCGCTCCCCAGTTGGCCTGTGGGAGCCACAGGGTGGAGCCAGGCTGGAGGGATGGATGATTAGATTAATGGGGCTGTGGTGGGGGGTTGGCATCCACATCAGCCACAGAGACCACCGCTTGGCAGGGTTGGGGGCTTCTGAACTCTGCTTGAGAGGCCACAGCCACCAGCATAAAGGGGGCCCTCAGAGGAAGCTGGTGGCCAGAGCAGGGGCAAGAGGGAGCTTGGGGAAACTGAGGCTAAGGGCCCCTGGCCCCACCATAGTCTGGGCAGAGTAGCTGTATGCAGGCTGTGTGACCTCACTTGTGTGAGCTCTTGGGCTCCTTTCCAAGTGTGTGGCCAGCATGTACAAGGGGCCAATCCCAGGCCAAGTGAGACAGGGCTCCTGCACAGTTTTTGAGCATAGCTGTCAAGACCCAGGCCATGCTGGAGGGACCTGAGAAGAGAGCTGTGCAGCCCTGTTCCCACCACCACCACCAAGGGCCCCACACAAAGGAGCCTGTAGGCTGGTGGTGCCCAGACTGGGCCCTTTGCCCAGGGCTGCTACACCCAGGGGTGCCATCAGGGCTCTGAAGGAATGAGCAAAGGCCAAGATTTCTTACCTGGTTCTTAAGGGTCCCAGAGTTGGGGCACTGAGTCCCAGGACACGCTAGCTCTGAAGATAACATATGCACCATGAGTCAGTCAGTCTTGTCCCAGCGTCCACCCCAGCCAGCCAGTGAGGGAGACTGCACCCAGGTGGGCAAGGTGGCCAAGGATAGGCCAACTTAAAAAGAGTGTCCAGGGCCGGGCTGTTCAAATCCACCTGCCATTGCGCAACTTCGGCTGGTGCTTAACTTCTCCAAGCTTCCATCTCCCCTGTGAGTTGTGCCAGGTGTACATGAAGAGCAGGAGGGCACCAGGATGTGAGCTCTGGGTACAGAACACTTGTCCTATGCCTGGCTGAGGAGTGGGGGCAGGACCTGGTTGGCACGGGAGGGCATCTCTTGGGAAGCTCACCCTGCAGCCCACTGTGAGAGCTGCCTGTGCCCACCTGTGTTCCCCAGGAGCTTCCAGGTAGAGGTGGGCCCTGAGCCAAGAGTCCCAGCCTGATCCTGTGCTTGGCCTTCTATACTAGGCATCTGGGGGGGTCTGTATCCCTACAGCTTTGTCCCTGTCCTATGTTCCCTCGGCTGTGCCCAGACCCCCATGAGGCACCCATGTGTCAGAGGCGGGTGACCGACCTCTCCCACCCCACTTCCTGAAGCAGTTCTGCCTCCTGCCAGGGCAGTGTTCTGCTGGGTGCCAGTGGGCTGCACCTCCTTCATGTTCCTGTTTGGGTCACAAGAGATTTTCAGGCAGGGTTGGCAGCTGGAAGGATGGGCATGACCAAAAACCACAATGAATGTATAGTTTTAAAACAGCCCAGTAAAAGATAGGTTGCCATGAAGCCCCTCACAGTCCTCTTTGCTTTGAACACACTCATCCCCTGTCCTTGCTACTTTGTGCGGCAGCTCTACAGTCCTCTTTCCTGAGGGTCGAGTTGTGCTGTCCCAGCTACCTGGATGTCCTGGGTTGAGTCAAGTTTCACTTTTGTGGTCTTTTTTATTTTGGGGACAAGCCAAAAGTCACATGGTGTCAAATACATGAATAAGGTAGATAAAGACATAACATCATGGTTTTAGGATTCTGCCTTTCTGTTGGATAGCATTGGGTTGAAGCATTCATTATATTTTTTATTACATTTTGTAAAGACATTAATGAAAGAGAACTTCTAGAACCATAAGATAAGTGTTTTCAAAGCATGGGGGAGAATTTTGAAGGGGATTCATGGCCATGTGTTTCTATGATACATTTTTTAAAATTTAAACACAGCATATTTTTGGGTCAGTCCTTAGGCTATTTGACCAGATGGGGGCATCACCAAGACTGCTGTGAACAGATGCATAGGTTGTTCCCTGCACAAGTCACTGGAGTGAGGCTGAGATCAGGTGTCTTGGAGGTGACCTGGTTCCTGGGCCCTGGGCCAGGGAGGTGGGTTGTCATGGTGACCATCCTACTGTCTCCATCCCCACATCCTGGTCTCCCTAGAGACCCCCAGCTTCTGTACCTTTCCTGGCTTCCCCTTCCCCCGCCATCCTTCTTGGTGGGTTCTCTCTCCCTCTGGAGTGCAGAAGCACAGCACCCTAAAGATTGCCCATGGTGCCTCCTTCCAAGCAAGAGACCTGAATCTCCCAAGTGTGACAGGATGAATGTGAGCCCCCAGTGATGGCTGGGATCACCCTGAGTGGGCCAGACCCCAGGAACTCAGGAGGGAGGCATGGGACCCTCCCCTCCTTAAGGGGGCAAAGGTCCAAGTGGGTGACAGGCCTTGGCCACCTTAAGATGGAGAGGCCAGTGCAGATCCCACTGTGTTGCTTAGTGCCCTGTGGCATGCGGGTCTTACCCAGTGGGCTCCACAGCCCCTCTGCAGGTGGGTGGATAGGCACCATGGGTGCCTGGGGACTCCTGAGGGCCAGCAGAGAGGCTGGTCCTGCCACCATAAACACACTATGGCACGGTGGTCCTGGTCTGGTTTAGATCCTAGGACCTACTGCCAGCTACTGGCTCCTCAAGCCTCAGTGTCCTCATGAAGCCTGTGGTACTGGGCAGGCTGGCCCCTGGCCCTAATAGGTGGACCCAACCCACCCTGCAGGCTGGCTCTGTGCCAGACAGAGCTATGGATGGATGGGTGTTTTGTGTGGGCCACTGAAGGCAGCCCTGACAGCAGGAGGAGCAGAGCCTGCTTGCTTACCCAGTCTGGGCTGCTGAAGGGGCTCGGGCCTCCTGCCTCACCATCCTGGTCCGCTGCCACCTTATCTGCCCTGGGGAAGACAAAGACCCAGTGAGAACGTCTCAGCAGGCCTCCTGGCGTATTTACACATTATCTCTGCCATTAGGCAGCAGCTTATCTGATCATCGAGCCCATTAAGGCCACAGCATGCCCGGTGGGGCTCCAGGAAGTGGGGGCCACTGCAATGCTCCAGCCAGGTGACCCAAGCAGGCCACGTGAGGCCTCCATGGCCAGCAGCCCTGACAGCAGGCAAGGCAAGGGCCCACCTCGAAGGCGTGGCCACCAGGCCCCATCCAGAGGGCATGGCTGCAGGAGGCTGATCCGTGTAAGTGCCTACAGCTGCCCTCAAGTTAGAATTAGCTGGAGGCACAGTTTGGAGCATGTCTGACCCCCCTTCTCCCAGCTCATGACCCTTCTTTTGAGAAAACACTTGTTGCTGGATTTAGGGACTCCCATTAATCCAGGATGAGCCCCTCTCAAATTCCTAACATAATTACATTTCAAAGACTGTGTAGCCCACACCCACACCTGGCTCCGCCCAACCCAAGCCTACTATTCTGGTCCAACAGCCAGTGGCCTGGGGCTCATGGCAGCAAGGCTGGCTTAGCCACAGAACCAGGCAGCCCCCTTAGCTGGGACAAAGTCCCACAGCCAGGACCGCCCTCTGCCCCAAATACCACCCTCGGAGTGGGGGGGCCAGGGTTCCCAAGCCAAACATGCTTCACCCTGCCTGTCTCCCCACAGAGGAGCTGGAGCTGGAGCTGCGGGATGGACAGAGGCGCGTGCAGGCCCGACTCAGCCTCCCTGAAGGCCTGTCCTGGGGCCCATTCCACGGGAGCATCCAGCCCAGAGCACCATCCCCTGGGCAGGCAGAACCGGTAAGGATCCTGGTCACTCCCACCAGTCACTGGGCTGGGGACCAGCTAAGGATTTAGGACCAGAGAACCGGGGTTCATGGTCTGTGGAGATCCTAGAGTGGGTTTCCACTTGGTGTTGAGTGGAAGCTGGGGCAGCAAGCAGGAAGCTCAGGAGGGAGCAGAGGGGAGGAGCTGCACCTACAGACTAAGCACGGGGCCAGATGGGTTGTGTGGGCAGGATCCCATGTGCAGGATGGGGACCCCATGGCTGGTAGGGCAGCCGCTGAGGGTGAGCTGGACCCACTCCTGACCTTGTGGGTCCTTCTGATGCTGAGAAAGGTGTCAGTGCAAAAGGGGGCAACAGGGAAGTGGGGAAGGCTTGCCCACAGTGAATGAGAGACACATCCTGGGCCAGGCAGTGCTCATTTGGGGCCAAGTGCATGCGTGTGGTCATGGCTTGGCACTTTCTGATTTCCTGTTGTAGCTCACATTCAGGTATGGATTGATCCAGGCTATCCACCTGGCTTGCCAGGCCCACAGAATGTGGGTTTCTTGGTCCTGAGGGTCTCAGCACACTCCTCAAATGAGGACAAGCCTATGTCTGTGGCTATGCTTGGAGGCCAGAAGCTGTGCTGGCAACTCTGCCCAGTGCTAGGATGAAGTTAGAGTCCTGTCTTTGCCGATAGTAGGGAATAAGGGGCTGGTGGGGAGCAGCAGGAGGGGCCCCCAGCTGCAGACCCAGGACCCTGAGCTCCCAGCATCCCCTGCACCCACCTGTGAGGAGTTAGTCTTCCATGGGAGAAGGCTGGGGCTCACACAGCCTGGCCCCTGAGGTCCCTGGGCTGCCCACACAGCCTTTCCACTGGAGGAAGGAGGCTGGGCCAGGACTTGGGGCCACTGCCTCACTGTCCCAGGCCAGTGTCTGCCCAATCTGTGTCTTTGGGACCTGCAGCAGGATGCAAAGCCTGAAAGGAGAGCTTGTCTACAAAAAAGGCAGGCAGATAGACTGCAGATCCACCCTGACTGGTGTGCCACAGGAAGGAGATCCTTTCTATGGCCCACAGCGTGATGCTGGCACCACAGAGCACAGCTTGGGTGTCTGTGAGAAGAATCAGTGGCGTCCAGAGCTGGGCTGCAGGCAGTGAGCAGGACTCCCGAAGTATGCCTGGGTCTGAGGGCGTTGGCTGGTCGGCTGGTTGAAAGGAGGCAGCTGTGAGTGGGTAGACCTGGCTCTGTCTCTGAACTCTCAAAGCATCCTTCCATGGTGACTGGCAGGGGTGGAAATGGCAGAGACTGGGGTCCCAGTATGCTTGCTTATGCCTCCCTGTTCCTTCTGGGGCCACCAGCCCAGACCTGGATAGACAGGATTATGTCCCACACACAGCACCCCGCACTGCCCCCCAGCCCTTGACACAGGTGCTGCTGTGCCCATTTTACAGATGCTAAGACTGAGGCTCTGAGCTTCAGGGACTTGCCAAGGCGTTAGGATCAAATCTCAGAGGGAAAATGGGGCCCCACATATGCCCATCTCCAGCACTGGGAACTCCCTAACAAAGGGCTGGGCTAGTGCTTCCCGAAGCAGACACCCAAGGGCACCTCTCCCTGCAGGAGCCCCTTCCCTGGGCCTGGGCACAGGTCAGCTGGGAGAGACACAGGGCTGAGACCCTCCACAGGGGTGGGGGGACAAGAGAGGCCCCAGAGTCCTGCACAGGAAGAGACCCCCTCCCTCCTGCCCCACTATCTCCTGCAGAATTAAATTCTTGATTAACCCTTATCTCCCTGGAGGCCCTATCTCTGCCTTGGCGCCTACTGTCCAGACATTATACCAATGATTGATCTCTGAAAGATACGTGTCTTTCGATACTTCATTTATTGTCTAAATATTTTTGCTAGTGTCTCAGGAGCGCCTTATCAGCTTGGCTGATGAGCCCCAGCTCCCTCCCCACAGCCAACCAGAGAAAGACATGCTTCCTGGCCCAGATGGTCCTATCAGCCGCCAGGGCCGGCATCCTTCCTTCTCTCTGGGAAGAGGCAGGGGACCCCACGTGGCAACCCTTCCCCACTTCCTTCAGGCTGGTGGGTTAGTTGGCAAGAGGGGCTCCTTACACCATTCTCAAAAATTGGCTATTGATCTCTAGTTAGGGCACCAAAAGGGAGCCTGAGGGCACAGTCCTGGGCCATCAGTGGGCTTGTCTGGCACCACTTGCTGACTCTTCTCTGATCCAGCTGTGCGTTTCACTGCTGTGAAACCAAGCAGGGGAAGATCCTTTAGCTCAGGAACTCAGTCAGACACAGGAGTAAGGGGCATGGTAGTTAGGTGGGCAGATAGGTGATGAGTGACAGTGGTGGACGGGGAGATGCACAGGACAAATGGAGGACAGTAGATGGGGGTGGGGAAGTGGATGAGTAGACAGATGGTGGACAGACACATAGATGAGTGGGTGGATGGATGGGTAGTTGGATGGGTGGACAAAGGAGTGGTAGGTGAATATGCAAATGAGCTAGCTCTTTCACCCTACCATAGAGACATTTCCCCATCCATCCGCCTGTCCACTTGTCCCTCATAGAGTCTACTCCTGGCCCACCATGCATCTGTGAGACCAGGCGAGGGCTTGTGGTAGCCAAGCACATAGCAGTCTTCACTGGCTCAGAGATAGTTGTGGAGGAGCCCAGAGGATAGCACAGGGATTACTAGCATGGCAGAGGTTGCACTGGGCAGACACACCCTGGCAGGGCCCACTGCAAGGCTGGCAGCTGAGTCAGGCCTCTCTGGGAATGGACAGGGGATGGCCTGGGAGGGCTCCCTCTAGCTGCCCCAGCTGTTACCTCCAGTGACTTCCCAGACATCCGGCCCAGCGTCTGTGCTGCTTCCTTCCTGGATGGGAGCCCGTCCTCTTCCCGCCAGAGGACCTGGCACTCCTGTGCACGTGGGCCATGAAGTACTGGGAGTGGCCAGCACTGCAGCCCCAAGGTCCCTGCTGCCTCCCACTTGGCCTTCACAGGGCCAGGTACCACCCATGTGGCACCTCAGCTCGTCCACCTGGCACCTCATACACACTTCATTAACTCTCCATCCAGCAGCCATGTCTGGGACATGCTGTAAGCAGAGCTGACTGGGAGGCAGCAAGGCCCTTCTGGGCCTCATGGCCTAGAGCTCCCTGGCACCCTCTCTCCATCTGATGATCCTGCTCTCCTGAGGGTGGCTAACTGCATTTAGGGTGATCACTCTGGCCTTCAACAGGGCAAACCCAAGGGAGAGGCAGGAAAGAGACAAGAGGCCCTCCACAGTCCTTTCTCCGTTCAGCAGAACACAGCAGGAACTCAGAGAGACCTAAGCGAAGAGCAGGGTACCCTGCGTGGGCATAAAGGGCTAGGGTAGCACAAAGGGGTGAAGGTGAGGGCCACACTTGTGGACTTCCCTCTAGGACCCAGGAAAGCACCTGGCACTTACCCAACATAAGAGCCCAGTAACACTGTCACTCAGGGCTGTACCCCAGCTCTTGGCACACAGCTGGCCCGCAGGGACTGTGCTGGTGGATAGTGCGTGAATGAAAAGCCTGGAGGATGTGCAAAGCTCATTTACCTGGGGCAGGGCCTCTGCATGGTATTCTGGGCTGTCAGATGTGTCTCAGGTGAGGATGAGGTTCCAAGGTGTCACACTGGGCAGGGGGCACTCAGCAGAGCTGAGGGACAGAGTGAGCAGGACACAGTTGACCTTCACGCACGAGCTGCTATGGCTGCTCTGGGCTTCAAGAGCCATCTGCTGAGCCAAGGATGTAGCTCAGTGGCCCTGCGGCTGCCTCACAAGCACAAGATCCTGAGTTCAATCCCCAGTACCAAAAAAGGAGAGAGCCATCTGCCCCTGGGGTAAGTCCCCCAGTAGCAACCTTCCCTCCCTGAGCCCCACCAGAGTTCAGAGGTTTGAGAGCAGCCTTGGAGAAGCCATCACAGTGGATTCTGGATGCAGTGCAGATAGGGTTTCTGATGGTTATCAGCCACAAAGGCGAGACACTGACCTCTTTGTTGGGGGAAATGGGAGCGATCATGGCTCCACGGGAGAAATTAAAGTGACTGCTTGGCATCCTAAGCTGGGAGGGACAGGGACTCTGAGGGACAGGACACAGGGCAGGCACCAGGGCCTTCCCTGACCCCAAAAAAACCTGGCCACATGGGGGCTACGGCTTCAGTCTCCCATTATCTGGGCCAGAGGCTGAGTAGCTCGCACCCAGGGCAGAGTCAGAGTGCCTGCCTTAGCCATAGCTGTAGCACAAGAGGCATTTGGAAATGAGGCAGAAAAAGTGATGGCTGGGAAAGGAATCCGACAGCAGGGCAGGCCATGCCAGCTTCCATGAAGCTCAGCCCCCACTGGGGAAGGTCAGCCCTGGGCTGACTTTGGGGTGTAGCTGCCTGCTGTGCCCTGGCCACCTCCAGGCTGGCACCTGGCAGAGAGGTGGAAACCCTCCAGCCTTTTCTGGCCCAAGTTGGGTATGGGGCCCCATGGGGTGTTGGGGCTAAAGCTAAGGGCCAGAATTTCTCCGTGCCTCCTTCCTCCCACAGCATGAGCTGCAGACCCAGGGGTATGCTGCGGGCCAGGCTGCCCTGCGCAGGGCCCAGCAGCCCCCGGAGGGTGGGTGTGCAGCGTCAGCAGTCTCCAGCATGCTTTATCATAGGGCCAACACGCTGCTTCAGAGGCCGATAAGCACTAAGCCGAGCAGGGCTGTCAGTCTCGGGTTGAGGGTTTAGGAATATTGGGACGAATAATTAGATTTCATATCGTTACTGCAGCACCCATCGAAGGATCAGGAGATTAATTTTCTCACTCTCCTCCACTCATTAATATTCATTAGCGACTCCGAAGGCTGAGGCAGGGAGACCCAAGCCCAGCTGCCTGGGTCAGGGGCACCTAGGGCAGAAACTGTCAGGTCCTACCCACCACACCATCCCCAGGGTCAGCCTCCAGCCTGCCCCACTGTGACCACGTAGGGCAGCAGTAACCCGCAGTGGGGGGGCACACAGCTCCCACCCTGCCCTGTGGTGCCATCTCAGCTGGCCCCATCCCAGGCCCCAGAGGCACTGCCTGGCCACTTGATCCTGCCAGCTGAGGGGAAGTGAGAGCTTGGCCCCAGCTGACTGATCTGCTGCTGATGGCCAGGAGGACCCCTCAGTCTCCTGGCTCTCCGCATTCTGGGAAGAAAAGTGGCAGAGACGGCAATGACCTGCCCAAGGACCCTGACAGCTGAGGATGGTGCACAATCAGATGGGTAGGGTCCCCTCTTCCTGAGCTCCACCCCCCACCCCATGACCAAGCACATGGCAGCATACAGGCAACACAGAACCCACCCAGCCAGGCTGCTCTGACCTTGCCACGCGGCTTGTCCCCACCACAGGCCTTATGTACAGTCCTGTGTGATCACATGGAGGATCATGTGGAGGACCCGGCTCTGGGCCAACCACCATGTACATCCTGGGATCACAGGCAAGATGAACAGTGGCCTTCCCAGGCACAGCAGATGATAGCAGGCATCAGGTGAAGACTGAAGTACAGGAGGTCTTTGGTTAGAAATCATTTATTGGAAGGAAACAAAAAGTGAGCAGCATTATAGAAAAACACCCGGCACAGAGGTTCCCAGCTGGCTGAGATCAGGGCCCCCCAGGAGCGGGCCAGACCAAGGAGTCAGAAGCAGGGCTCGACATGCAGGAGGGATGAAGGCCCCTAGGAACTCCACCCACTGGGATCGGTACCTCACTTTCCAAAACCAGGCTTCCTTGAGTTGGGTCCTAAACTGTGAAGCAGCAGGGCTGGGAACAGGCTGCTACCTCTATGTGGTGCATGTTTTCTCACCTGTGAGATGGGTAGGGCAGTGCCTGCTTTCTGAGGTAGCAAGGCTGGGCAAGCATAGGGCTGACCTAACATAGAGCCACTGGTCTGAGTATAGCCAGGTCATTCCTGCCACGCAGAGTAAAAGCCTAGACCTGGAGAAGCTGTGTTCTGGGTCT
Organism: Thryonomys swinderianus; assembly: GCA_004025085.1. Classification (NCBI taxonomy): domain Eukaryota; kingdom Metazoa; phylum Chordata; class Mammalia; order Rodentia; family Thryonomyidae; genus Thryonomys; species Thryonomys swinderianus. Next base: position 31,905 of record PVIC010006809.1, read on the forward strand.
GCAGGACCCATCTGCTGCCAGCACAGGCACAGCCCAGACACAGGGTCAGCAGGGAGGGGGCACAGATAGGCATGGGAACTCAGTCCCCACCATGGAAGCTGCCAGGACCAGGGCCATAGTACCCTTGGGGTCAGGGCTGATATTATGCCCAGCTAGGGTGCCTGCTCCTGCTGCCCACTATACTGACCACCCTGTTCCTCACCATCCTCAGGGCCCAGCCCTAACCCTGCTGCTTACAGACGAGGCCTGCTGGCTGAGGACACTGCCTCAGGCCCTGACTGAGGCCGACGCCAACTCAGAGATCTACAGGAAGGGTTGGTATCGTGTGGCACCTCCCTGTCCCAGCTTTCCGGAAAGCAGGGGTCACCAGCCCTGCATGAGCTGGCCTTAAAGGGAAATCGTGTTGTTTGGGGGGGTGGAGAATCCACAGGAGCTACTCTCCAAGTCAGCCTCTGCACAAAACAGAGCTCAGCTGGGGGTGCCAACTGGCCACCAGACATGTCCATCAGAAGTGTCCTTTCCTGGCTGACCAGGCAATGCCTGGACCAGCCAGAGCCTGCTTCTCCACTGGCCATGGTGTGAAGCAGGGGAGGGGCTGTGCCCCAGTGCCTGCCCCACCTGGCCCCCTCTCACCTCCCCATCTCCTAGGACCAGGGGCAGGAAAGGGGTCCCCACTTCTCTTCGTATGCAGAAAGCCCAAGCACAACCCACCGGAGTAGAGGCAGTGCTCACATCAGGACAAAGGAGCCCTCAACTCCATCAGGCCTGGGTCAGCATTGTACCTGTGTGCCTCAGTTTCCCCACCTGTTGGGCAGTCAGCATGGTGCCCAAGGCCAGGGCACTGGTGAGTAGTGCTCAGTGTAGGCTACCATGTCTGGTGGGGACATGACCCACTGGCACTACCCATGGGCCTGCCTTGGAAAACGAGACCTTTCAGATGGGTGCCAGTGAGGGCGACCAGCTCTTGGCAGGGCCAGGTAGCACTGGGGGATATGGCCCTCCCTCAGGCCCAAAGTTCTGATGGGATCGATCTAGGCAGAGCCTCAGCCCTAGCACCCAGGTTCAGCCAGCCTGAGGGAGACCAGCTGTCCTAGGTCTTGCTGGCTTAGGCTGCCCTCTACAGGCCACTCTGGGAACAGCCAAGCCTTACCCAATAAAACAGAAGTGACATGCACTAGCACCCTACCCCACCGTGCAGGGTCACCACAGTATCACATGTGGGCAGGGCAGCACACTGCAGGAACAGGCCAATTGCCCTCTGCCTGGTGTTAGGCCCTTCTTTCTTCCTGGGTAGAGCAGGGGGCCCATGACTAGATATTACCCAGGAGGGCAGAGTTCCAGCCTCACCATCCTAGCTCATCCCTGTGCCCAGCAGATGACAGCCTCTGGTGCAGGGTCACCAAGCCAGTGCCCGCGGGTGAAGCCCTTTGTGTGCTCCTAATGGCTGATTCTCGAGGCACCCCCAGCTGTCCCATGAAGGAGGAGCCAACAGAGCCAGATAACCCTGCCCCAGCGCCTCCTGACATCCAGCTGCTACCCCAGCAGGCAGGCATGGCGTCTATCCTTGCCACAGCAGTCATCAACAGTGAGTAGCAGCCAGCCCACCTGGGAGGGCCAACACACTAAAGGTTGGAATGCTCACCATGTGCCCATATTTAAAGTAAAAAGATGGATTGTTCCCCCTGTAGGCCACAGGACAAAGAAGCTGGTGGCGGGGGGGTTGGGGGGCTGAATCTGTCCAGAGGCCCCAGTGAAAGCCAAGCCCAGGTATAGGTTCCTGGAGCACAGGTCATGACCGGGGTGCCCTGGCATGGTCTGTCCCTTCCCTGAGGTGGAGAGGTCATGAGAGCAGGACTCCATCATCCCATAAACACATACTCAACACCCACTGTGGTAGGATGGGGCGGTGCTACTGGTACAGTCTGAGGCAGTAGCCACACTGACCCAGGAGCAGGGCCCTCAGACTCCCTTCAAAGAAGGAGGTCGCAGGGCATGGGTAGGGAAAGTGTGGGCAGAGGCAGCGGGCATCTGCTTGGTCTTTGCCCTGGGGATGTGCATGGAATTCTGAGGGAGACAGGAGACCAGTATGGCAACAGAAGCCAGGACAGCTGGGGCAGCCCCCAAGGAAAACAGAGGTAGGTTGGGGGAATCCTATAGTCGGGCTGTCCACCCCAGGGAATCTAGCTCAGCCCTCTAGAGTCTCAGGTTTTGGAGTGAAGCCTCATCTCAGGCAGCAAATCATGTGGCACAGTGGCTGCCTTTCCTAGTCAGGGTTTCAGTTTAGAAGAGGCCGGTGGGGGTCCTGGAGCCACTGGGAGACCGCACAGGAGGAAGATGGCCAGGGCTGTTCCTACTGTGTGAGAGGCTCAGGATTCACACAGGAGAAGCTGGAGGAGCACTCATCCCCCAGGTAGCACCTGGTGCCCTGGTCTCTCTTCAAAACCCAGGCCCCTGGTGCCACCTGATGTCACAGTCTCTCTGCCAAGACCTGCAAGCAGGTGGAGAGGGTCTGGGGTGGAGGAGACAGAACATTCCTTAAAGTCCTACAGTATCAGGAAACTGAGGCAAGAGATCAGGGCCAGCCTGAACTACAGAGTCTCAAAACAACAAAAAATCCTGCCATAGACATAGAACATGCACCAGAGAAGTCCTCCAGCCCTACGTACTAAGGCAGTTCAGACCCCTGCAGACTGAAAATTAGAAGGAGTTTTTGTGGTAAATTTGTTCAGTGAGCCGGCTTGGCCACTTGTGGTGCCATCAGACCCCCAGGCAGAGACATTACCTGCTGGCACTGGGCCTGGGACATGCATGTAGACTCCTGGTGCAGCAGCTCCCTCATCCTCTCCATGGTTCCCCAAGTCCACACCGCTCCGTGCCCACAAACACTCACCCCACGTGTCAGCCTTTAGTGTCCACCACCACACCTACTCTTTCTCCTTGGCCACTAGAGCCACAGGGTCTCCTGAGGGCACACCATTAGGAGGTCCCTGAGGCAGTAGGATGGGGCCTTTGGGAGACACCTGGATCCTGAAAAACCTCAGAAAAGGAGTTAGGGTTACCAAAGAACAGTCAGGAGAAAGCACTGGACACATCCAATTAGGCCCTCTCTGCAGAAGATCACTCCCCCCCACACACAGAGGACGTCTTCCCATGCAAGGACTGTGGCATCTGGTACCGCAGCGAGCGCAACCTGCAAGCCCACCTCCTCTACTACTGCGCCAGCCGCCAGGGTGCCAGTTCCCCAGCTGCAGCAGCCACAGAGGACAAGCCTAAGGAGCCATACCCCAATGAGCGGATCTGCCCCTTCCCGCAGTGTCGCAAGAGCTGCCCCAGCGCCAGCTCCCTGGAGATCCACATGCGTAGCCACAGCGGTGAGCTGCACGCCTGTCCTGGGCCCCCTTGTCCTCATGGTGCACTTCCCACCACAGCTATGGCCCCGCATGGGTCCGCCCCACAGGGTCCTGGGATGAGGGCCAGGGCAGACAGCCCTCCAGGCAGGTGGAGTCAAGGCCCCGGGTGTGTCTGTCCTGGTCCCTGGAGCTGCAGAGCATGTGGGCCCAAGCACATGTCCCTGTGTTCCAGGAGAGCGGCCCTTCGTGTGCCTCATCTGCCTGTCGGCCTTCACCACCAAGGCCAACTGCGAACGCCACCTCAAGGTGCACACAGACACGCTCAGCGGTAGGTGGGCTGTGTGGGTGGGGGAGCACCTGCACCTTGGCCCCAGAGCCCTGACCAACACACATGGCCCCCAGGTGTTTGTCACAGCTGTGGCTTCATCTCCACCACTCGGGACATCCTCTATAGTCACCTGGTAACCAGCCATATGGTCTGCCAGCCTGGCTCCAAGGGTGAGATCTACTCGCCAGGTGGAGCACACCCAACTGCCAAACTGCCTGCAGGTGAGCAGCCACGTGGTGCCCGGGCTCTGGAGTAGGTGAGGACAGGTTGTCCACAGGTCCCAGGCCTGAGGTACCCTTGTGTTCTCCCTACAGACACCCTCACCGGCATCCAACAGCATACAGGCCTGCATGGTCCCCTGGCCTCCACAGACTTGGGGCTGAAACCCATCCCATCACCAGGCCTGGACAAGAAGGCCCCGGTCGAGGCCACCAATGGTGAGGCCCAGAATGGGAGCAACACCGAGCCCTCCGTGGTCCCCAAGAACATCAAAGTGGAGGCAGCTGAAGAGTCTGAAGCAGCATGCGTGCCTGGTCAGGCAGAGCCTACATCCCGGGTCCCGTCGCGGACGTCGTCGCCACATAGCCCCAGTGTGGCCCGTGTGAAGGCTGAGATGCCTAGCCCCACGCCTGGCGCCAGCCCCACACCTGGAGAGTTGGGCCTGGCGGGGGCGCTCTTCCTGCCGCAGCTCGTGTTCGCACCAGATGCAGGAGCTGCCCCGGGCCCCGCCGCTCCCCAGGCCTCAGAGATCCTGGCCAAGATGTCGGAGCTGGTGCATAGCCGGCTGCAACAGGGCACGGGGGCACCAGCCGCACTGCTGGCTGGGACAAAGGGTGCCACGTGCTTCGAGTGCGAGATTACCTTCAACAACGTCAACAATTTCTACGTGCACAAGCGCCTCTACTGCTCCGGCCGCCGTGCAACCGAGGATATTCCCACCGCACGCAGACCCAAGGCACCATCGAGCGTACCAGCTGAACCTGATGTGCCGCCATCTCCACCCAGACCAGGGGTGCGAGAGGACGAGACTGGCAGCACGGCCATGCCCGAAGCCGAAGGCCCCGGCCAGGGCAGCGAGGGCAGCCAGAGCCCAGGCAGCTCGGTGGACGACGTGGAGGACGACCCCAGCCGGACACTGTGCGAGGCCTGCAACATCCGTTTCAGCCGCCATGAGACCTACACAGTGCACAAGCGCTACTACTGCGCTTCGCGCCACGACCCACCACCGCGTAGGCCACCAGTGCCGGTGCCCGCACCAACACCCGCACCGGCTCCGGGGCCCGCGGCACCCACACTAACCACACCGCCTGTGCGCACACGCCGGCGTCGCAAGCTGTACGAGCTGCACGCTCCCGGCTCCGCCCCCGTGCCATCTAGCCATGCCCCTCCAGCGGCTGCCCAAGCAACTGAGCCCCCAGGCTCGCCCCGGCCCGGAAACGGAAGTGGGGGTGCTGGTCCCGTCCCTGCGCTTTCACCAGTGCCCACCACCACCGACGGCCCTATCGACTTGAGCAAGCGGCCGCGCCGCCAGACCCCCGACACGCCTGCCACACTCCCCGCACTGGCCGACTACCATGAGTGCACCGCCTGCCGTGTGAGCTTCCACAGCCTTGAGGCCTACCTGGCGCACAAGCAGTACGCGTGCCCCGCCGCACCGCTGCGCCCGGCCGCTGTGTGTCCCTACTGCCCCGCCAATGGGCGCGCACCTGGTGACCTGGTGGAACACCTGCGCCGGGCGCACGGCCTGCGGGTCCCAGCGCCCCGCGTGCCACTGGTGGAGCGTGTGCCCCGGGACAGTACCCCGCCGCGCTCCCCGTCCCCACCATCTGTACCAGCCGAGGCCCCAGCAGACCAGGGTGCGCCCACACCTAGCAAAGGCCTGCCCACACCCCCCACGCCCGCTGGCCACCGCTACTGCCGCTTGTGCAACATCCGGTTCAGCAGCCTGTCCACCTTCATCGCTCACAAGAAGTACTACTGTTCCTCTCATGCGGCAGAGCACGTGAAATGACAGGATCCCGGGAGGGTGGCCCAAGATTCCGGAGTTGGCAAGCTGAGCTGCCACGGGGCATCTACCCCAAGACTCGGCCGGGCAGGGCTCAGCTGGACCAGCCCACCGTGGGGGCCCCACCACGGGAGGGCAGCCATGTGCCCTTCCAATCTAGGACCCACATAATCCTTCTCCAACTGTCATTCCACCTGTAGGGCAGCTGAGACTCTGGAAACTCGGGAAGCCTCTCTCCTACCCAGCCCTCTGGGTGACGCCCATGGGCCTGGGTTCGCACACGAATAAACGGTCAGCAAGTGTGAAGATTATACCTGTAATCCCAGCATTGAGAGAAGCTAAGACAGGAGCATTCAGAGTTCAAAACCAGCAAGGGGCTTAATGAGACCCTCAACTAAAAATAAAAAAGGGCTAGAGATGTAGGTCGGTGGTAGAGCACTCGGGTTCTAGTCCCAGGATACAGACACATACACAAAAGATAAAGAATACTGGATTTTAGGGCTGGAGGGTTAGCTCAGTGGTTCCTGTGCCTGCCTTGCAAGCACAAGGTCCTGAGTTCGATCCCCGGTAACCACATACAATGCTGGGCATGGAGACTCATGCCCACCAGCCATCAATACCACATACCACAGTGCCGGGCGTAGTGGCTCACACCTGTAATCCCAGCACTCGGGAGGCAGACAGGAGGATTGCTGAGTTTGAGGCTTGCCTGGGGTACATAGTGAGCTCAGAGCCAGCCTGAACTACAAAGCAAGACCCTGTCTCAAAAAAAAAAAAAAATACTGGATTTTATAATCAGTCCACAGCCTCTGCCCACCAGTATCGCCCCTGACTAAGGCCCCAGCTAGTCTGGGTTCCTGTGCCCAGGAGTAGAACCTCGGGGAGGATCCTGGAAGCCATCTTACCTTTCTACAGAGGTCAGCCAGAAAGAGGGGTGTGGGGACCCAAGGCACAGCAGGTAGGTCTCTGCAGATCTACTCTGCCTACCCACAACCTGCTGTGCATCCCTCTGAGAGCTCGCAGTGAGGACTCTGGTTACCAGGAGTCTCAAAGGTGTAGACTGTTGCTCCCACATGTACAGACCCATCACTCAGCATCACATGCCTATCTACTGGGGGTTTGTTGTCACACCCTACTGTGCCCTTAGTGACCTGTGCTTCCCAGGACCTGGGATGTGGTTTCTGCTCATTACACCTCACTGTGCTGGTGTCAGGCTCCCCCACCCCTTCCCCAGGCTGCTTCTCACTACTTGGTAGATCAGACCCAGAGTTACCCTGGTTTTCCCTTGAAGTTCTTCCACATTCTGGAGAATGTGAACACACCTCCAGACCCATCTCTAGTAACAGCCTGAGCTCTAGGCCTGCCCAGGAGTCACCCTGGGTCCCCCAGGGCATTTCCAGGGGCGACCTCAACCCTCATCTCCCAGCCCTCCACCCCCCACACTATCCACTGCCATGCTTCATAGTCAAGACTCAATTCTGCAAGAATCAATGCCCCCTAAACCCCAGCTGTGCTGCTGTGCTGCTGCCCTGGGCTTTGAACAGCCATGCCCAGGTCTTACCCTGCCAGGTTCCTGGAAAAGCTGCTGTGATCCCTGCAGTTCTTGGTCACAGAGAAGGCAGCTAGAGCCCTCAGAGCTGAGCGGAGGGAAGGAGATGGCCACAGGGCCCTGCCCTGTCTCTCCACCCCACCATGCCCTCAATGTGGGTGACCACATCCTCAGTCAGCCCTTCTGAGGGGTCTTCCTTTCTGGGTCATGGTCGCTGAACTCCTCTTCCAGGGCTCCCTGGCTTATCCACTGAGAGGTGGACACTGAGGACATCTGTTCACAGAGTTCACGGCCACCAGACAGTGTCACACTCCCCCAAGTCCAACACCCCTGTCTGTCCCAGGCATTGGTGTCTTAAGTGTCCTGCCTCCAGCCTGGCCCCCACATTGTGCCACCATTGTCGCTCCCCCGAACCTGCTGTCTGAATACCTGTCACCCCATTGTCCCATGTGTGCACAGCCCACTGCCTGCTCACTGCCAGCACAGAGCCCTTCTAAGCAGCCTTTCTTCCCTGCCCCCAGGACCTCCTGTCAACTCCTCTCTTCAAGGTTTCTCAGAGACCACCCTTTGGCCATGCCTGCCTCAGGTCTCTTGGGACACCTGCAGTGAAGCCACTGTTCACAAGCCATGATGGCAGGGTCAGAAACCCCTCCCCAACTCCATGGTACCAGGCACACAGATACCCTGGGTCAGGCACAGAAGCTCACTCTCCCAAGCCAGGTGTGGAGTCAGCTTTCCACTGCTTTGTGGCCTCAGACACTAAGGTCCAGCTCCTGCCAGACACCCAGCTGGTATATGGCTCCTGGGCTCTCAGCTGCCCACCCAGCAGCCCCAGGAAGGGTCCACAGCCTCTGCCCACCACCAGTATTGCCCCTGACCAAGGCCCCAGCTAGTCTGGGTTCCTGTGCCCAGGAGTAGAAGCTGGGGGAGGATCCTAGAAGCCATCTTACCTTTCTACAGGGGTCAGCCAGAAAGAGGGGTCTGGCAGGGCTCCCCACCCTGGACCCCTATGCTGACCCCTATGGTGTCACCTGGGGCTCCAGGGACTGGCACACCATGTTCCAAGAGAGGGATGTGCTAGAAGATGCCTCTCTGAGAGCCAAACTTTCAAACAGCAGTAGGCATCAGGACAGCAGACAGCAGCAGCTGCTTGCAGAAGTGGCCCACCATCTTTGGGCCAGCCTGGTGCTGCCTGCCCACCTGCCCTGCACTACAACTCGCTGAGAAAGGAGTTGGGAGAGACAGCCTACTACTCTTGGCCCATTGACACCCAGGCTTCTGGAGAAGCCCTAGCAGACTCAGAACCAGGTCCTTGGCTTTTGGTAAAACCTATGCTCACACCTCTGCTGTAGAAGCCTGGGCAACCCCCAGGCACTCTTCTGGGGACAGCCTGTCTCAGCTTCCCCCTAGCCTGGGAGTTCTGCGGCCCCTTACTGGTGGAAATGGCCAGGCCTGAAGATCCATTTCGAAGGCTTCCCAGTGCTTTTCGTGCACCCTATGTGTGTGTGGACACACCTGTTCTTTGCTTAGAAGCACCTCTGACCCCATCCTGCATCGTATCCACTTGGTATGAGTGCACAGGAGGCCCAGCCTGGCTGAATGGCACTGTACCAACATGCCAGGAAGGACAGGGAGTGTTCTGGAGGTGGCCTGTAGCAGTCCAAAGACAGAGATGGCTGCTGACCTCAGCTGGGAGAAGGAGAAGTCAGACTCTCCCTAAGTATCCTAGATGTTCCAACAACTCAGAGTTGAATCCCAAGTCCCAGGTGGGTCAGTGGTGCAGTCCTGGCACCCCAGCTCCAGCCTGAATGTCACTTCACCTGCTCAGCCCACCCCCTCAACAGCACAGTGTTTCCAGGCCATGTTGCCAGCCAGGGACAGAGTCAACTGTCTCATGAGAGGGGACAGCACCGGGCCTGGCAAACATCAGGGTCCTCTCCTCACTGGGCAGGATGATCACTTCTGTCCTGGTTCCCAATACCTCCTGCCTGGGAACAGGAGTCCTTCAGTGTGGAGAACACAGCAGGGCACTGTGGGACCTGCTCCTGCTGCTGAGGTGCCACTCTACCCCATGGGCTGTGCTGCTTCCTGAACAGCAGGCAAGGGCCACGCATATTGTCGTGATGACTTGGTACATTTGGGTCTTTCCCATGATCTCTGTGCTTTCAAATCCTGCTCTCGCAGCTCCATTTTCTTAGTTTTGGGTTCTCTTTATGATTTCCATCTCTCTCCAGCTTCCCCTTGGCATCACAGAAGGAACTCATGTGTGCCCTTCTTTCTTGTGAAGGAGGAGATGGCTTTAGCATCCTCTCCCCATGCTCCAGTCCTGCAGCGAAGGTGCCTGCCTCTCGAGGTAGGCCCATGCATGCTATTGTTCTGTCCCACCACCTTTGCCAAGGCCTTGACTGGCGCTGCCCATACGTTAGATGCTTGACAGTTTGCCATCTGGGTCTCAAAATACCTGACAGCCCAAGGAGAAAAGCCTCACATCAGCTCATGATTCCAGAGGGCTCAGTCAGCTGGTTCCAAGGCACACAAATGGTGGGAGGGCCTGGCACGGGAGACTCAGTTGGAAAGCAGGAAAGCTGAGAAGGAGCCAGCAAAGAGAGTACATCCTCCCAAGCTAGTGTGCCAGCTCACCCCTGCCATCCTCACACCTGGGAGGCTGAGGGAGGAAGATCACATATTCAAGACAACTGATCAACTTAGCAAGACCCTGTCTCAAACTAAAAATTAAAAAGGACGGGGACCATAGCCCAGTGCAGAGGCCCTACATTCAGTCCCTCGTGTCCAAGGAGAATAAGACTTTGGGTTTCCCAGTTCTGCCTTCAGTGATCCCCTTTCCAGCCAGGCCTTACCTCCAAGAAGGATGAGTTGCTGATAAGCCTGGCATCCCTTGGGCCAGTCAGTTACCCCTGAACACCCCCTCTGAATGCATGAGACTTTGGGGACGTCTTAGATCTCAGCCCTCCAGTGCCCTCCCCATAGTCTCTGGGTCCGGCATTTGGACCGCACTTGCCACGTGTCCCTCAGCTCTGAGCATGCGGCTAAGACTCCCAGCTGAGTCAGCCCAGCTTGGCCTGTGCATAGCAGAGCAAGGAGTTTCCTTCCCAGCAGTGCTGGCCACAGACACCCACCAGGCACCTGTGGAAAGACCTGGTCTCTCACTTCCTCACAACACCGCAAGGCCCATGTGCAGGGCAGAGTGACAGTGAGACTCCAGGCGAAGTGAGCAGATACAGTCGTGCTCAGTGCTAACAGATCTGGCAGTCGTGGCCTCCCTGGAGATGCTGGACCACATGGCCTCTGTGAACCCAGAGCCTTCCACTGGCCCCTTCCATTGGGTGGGTATGCAACCACGAGCATGTGGAGAGGGGCAGAAGTTTTCTCCCCACTGAGCCTCAGCTCAGGCTCAGCACCCAGCAGGTCCCAGCAAAAGGCCTGGAAAGATAGGGGTGGCACACACACCTGTAATCCCAGCATAGGGAAGCTGAGGCAGGAGGATCACTGTGAGCTGGACGGCTGCCTGGGGTACATAGTGAGATCCTGTCTCAAAAACAAAACAAAACAAAAAAATGCCTTGGGTAGCAGTGGAGCATCTGAGAGTAGCCACACCTGCCTGGGGAGTCACCTGGGGCCCTGCTATATCTGAACTTAGGTGTGTTAGTGTCCTTGGGATCCACTGTCCTTTGCTACCTCCAACAGGGTGGATTACTCAGCCTGCATGCCTGGCGTCAGGGGGCATTGGCCGGGTGTGTGCGATGGTGTTACCACAGTTACCCCTCCCCCATCCATCCCATAGGCCCCGCCCCCAGGAGGCCAGTCAGAGCAAGCGTTTTCTCCCACCCCAGCCCATCCCACAGCTAGGGCCATGAGCCCCTGCACCCTGACCCCAGACTCAAGTGCTGTGGACAGTGCCAGTCAGCCTGTGTTCCCCAGCACCCAGACCTCTTCTCAAAGCTCCACAGGGCTGGCAGGGTTTGTAGATCTTTAGTTTAGCATTTTCCAGAGTGTTCCCCAGCAGCCTCAGAAACAAGTCAGTTCTGCCATGCATAGAAGTCCCAGTTGATTCGGGGGCACCAGCTGGACGTGGGCAGGGCTTTGGGATGGCTGACCTCATGGACTGCTGTCCCTGGCAGTGGTTGTGGAGGGGATTTAGCAGGATGGAATCCCCGTTTTCACACCTCAGAAGACCCAACTTTGGACTGTGTGCTGGCAGCTCATGTCTCCTGGGTTCCCATGCTCGAGGCTGACTTGCCTTAGTCCACAAGTCTGAAACCTGTCAATCACCTGCCTGGTGCCTGGTTTGGGGACTGGGGGTGAAATCAACCTTGAAATAGAAACTATGGAAAAGAAGGAAAAGAGAGGACAGGAGCCATGGACATAGATGAAGGAAGGTAGAAGGAGACAGCAGGACAGAGCCAGGTTGAGGAAGAAAGACACAGTCCAGGAGGGGTGGCCTGGTAATTAGAGCCATGAAACCTGGGGCCCTGTTTACAGCCTCATCCCACATGGGGCACAGTGCCCTGCCCACTGCACCCTCTCTCTGACCTAATCAGGCTCTCTGGTGTTTTCTGTAGGAGGAGAGAAGAGAGAGGGAAGATTTGTGAAGGAGCCAGGCTTCTCCCTCCTTACACACGTACCCTAGAGGGCTGCAGGGTCCCACACTGTGATCCCCTCTGGAACTGCAGCCCTTGGGCCCTCCCAGAACCTCACCCAAAGACTGCCACCCTGGGCTCCTTCTCCACCCCACCCCAGGCTGCAAGGGGTACCAGCTGCTGATGCCCCATAGCAGGCTCTGGTGCAATGAGCTGTTCATCCACTGCCATAGTCCTCTTAGAGCTTGTTCCCCACTCAGAGAGAAACACCTGCTGCCCCAGCAAGCCCAGGCCCACTTCCTGCCTCCGTGGGCTGGCTGCTCCGGACACAGCATATGGACTTTGGATGAGGCCATCCTGAGTTGGCTCTGGATCACTGCTCATGCATCCTGTGTGCCGAGCTCTCACTCTGGAACTGTCACGAGAAGAGAGGCAACAGCTGTCCGAGGGAGTGTGTATTCCCCTCCATCACATGCCAGAGTGGGTCCACCAGCCTCGCAGCAGCTCTAGCTGTAATGCCACTGGGCTGTCCCCAGCATTGTCCCCCTTCCTGCCACACCAGTGTGTGAGTGCAAGGGCCGTGCTGGCCCCTGCTTCTTGTGCTGAAGCCTCCTGCAGCTGTGAGCTGTGCTTCCCATAGGGACCTGAGCACCTTTACATTGTCTACTGAGCATCTGAGCATCTGAGCATCTGCCCTGGTGGGAGGCCACTCGGAAACTGTCAAGCTGGGCCTGGGCACCCAGTGCCCACTGTCCACTCACTACATTACACTGGGGCTTTAGCACAGCTGGGCTTCATGGCTTTGACCTCATTGGCAGCCCATCCCACCAACTTCGATCACAGAAGCAGAGTTGGAGGCCCACTCAGCTCTTAAACCCAGGCCTGAGTGAGATCCATGCACCAGCAGCACCTGTGGCCAAGAGCAGCTGGGCTCAGGCATCAGAACACCAGATGTCAAGGTTGGTTTCTTCCCTCACAGAGCTACCAGCACGGGTTAACTTCTCAAAGCTACAGTGCTTGAATGCTGTCCTGAGTGTTCAGTCAAGAGCAGTGCTAAGGCTCTTCTGCTCGGTGTTGGGTTCTCAGCAATGCGGTTCTGGGGAGCCCTTGTCTTCACAGCAGCCCAGCCAGGCAGGAGGAAGAGGCCTGCCGGTCAGGCCCTCTGAAGACAGCCAAATGTATGTCTACGAGGCTGATGCAGGTCCCTGCCTTGATGGCACCCCTTACTGTCAGGGAGATGGGAATTTGTGCCCCATAGGCTCCCACAAAGCGTGCCTCCACCTGGAACACCAGATACAGGTGAGTGTGTGCATCTGCCTCCACACTCCAGGCCAGGTTCCAGGCTCCCTCACACTAGAGGTCCTCTCCGGGCTGCCCACCCATACCATGCACCTCAGAGATGTGGGGCTGGGCCAGCCTCACCTGTGGCCATCTGAGGTGACTGGGGACACATCTTCTGCCTGTGTATAGCTGATGGACATCACCCACTACCACGACCTGCATTCTGCCCAGAGCCTGGACCTAACAGAGTCCCTGGATGGGTCTCAGCAGCCCAGATGATGGCTCCATAGCTGCTGAACTGGGGATGTGGGCAGCCCAGGATCTGAACACAGCGCCAACAGGAAGCTGCCAGGCAGCTTTGGAGATGTCTGCTTGATGACAACCCAGGAATGGTGGGAAGGTTACCAGATCTCTGCCTTCCCAAGCTCTTTATCTCAGCACAAGAAGTAGGCCTGATACTCACCAAAGCACCCATTTTTGTTTCCCTAAGGCCAGAAGGGGTGTCTGGCTCAGGAGGTGGCAGGGAATGGCCCCTGCAGTGGCTCTGAGTTCACAAGCAGTGTCCCCACAGCCCCAGTCCTCTTCTATCTCCCTCTGTCAGTCAGGATAAAAATGCCCAGGATGGGCCGGAGATTTAGCTCAGTGGTTCCGGCACCTGCCTCGCAAGCGCAAGGTCCTGAGTTTGATCCCCTGATCCCCCGTAACCACATACAATGCTGGGCATGGTGACTCACGCCCACCAGCAATCAATACCACATACCACAGTGCTGGGCGTAGTGGCTCACACCTGTAATCCCAGCGCTCGGGAGGCAAAGACAGGAGGATTGCTGAGTTCGAGGCTTGCTTGGGCTACCTAGCGAGCTCAGTTCCAGCCTGAACTACAAAGTGAGACCCTGTCTCAAAAAAAAAAATATTAAGCCAGGCATGATAGCTCATGCCTATAATCCCAGCACTTGGGAGACAGAGGCTGGAGATTTAGCTCAGTTGTTCCAGCACCTGCCTAGGAAGTGCAAGGTCCCTAGTTCAATCCCCAGTAACCACATACGGCAATACTGGGCATGGTGACTCACACCCACCAGCCACACTGCCAGGCATGGTGGCTCACACCTATAATCCTAGCACTCGGGAGGCAGAGACAGGACTGCTGAGTTTGAGGCTTGCCTGGGCTACATAGTGAGCTCAGGGCCAGCCTGAACTACAAAGTGAGACCCTGTTTCAAAAAAAAAAAAAATGCCCAGGATGCAGGGTCACAGATTTAGCTCAGTGATTCTGGTGCTTGCCTGCCTGGCAAGCACAAGGTCCCTGGTTCCATCCCCAGTAACCATATACAACAATGCCGGGTGTGATGACTCAAACTCACCAGCAATCAGTACCACATACAACAGGGCTGGGCATGGTGGCTCATGTCTGTAACCCCAGCACTTGGAAGGCAGAGGCAGGAGGATTGCTGAGTTCAAGGCTTGCCTGGGCTACATAGCGAGCTCAGGACCAGCCTGAACTACAAAGTGAGACCCTGTCTCCAAAAAAAAAAAATCCCAAGATGCAAACCCCACCTTCAGCATGTACCAGCTGATGCCGTTCAGAGAAGACACAGCCCTGCTGACTACAGAATATCCTGTCACCCCCAGAGGGTTGCGTTCCCTACTCTGGGGACACTGTGGCCCTGAGCCTCTCCTGAGAGGCTGCCCTGCACAACCCTCCTGTCTCTCTGTTCTCATGGCTCATCTCCCTGTGCATGTGCCAGGCCTCCATCCTCAGGATAGCTGGGCAGTGCCCACCATGTGCCAGGCTGGGTTTCCTGTCCACCAGTGCCTGTGTATGTACGTGTATTGTCATTATCGCCATGGGAGTCTCGCTGTTTCCTGCTGTCATGTCTGACGTCCATCCCTGGGTTAGGTGTGCACCTGAGCTGTCCCCCAAGGCCTGGGGTGCCATGCAAAGAGAGTTATTGGGAGGAGCCGCCAAACACAGGGGACAAGTGGGGTGACAATGCAGGCAGCTCAGAACCCACTGGCCGAGGGAGCTGCTCCACCTTCCCAGGTAATTGCCGCAGCCCTCTCAGGTTACCTGAGCCGACCAGCATAACCCACGTGACATCTTTCTCCTTTGGGGACGTGCTTATCCTGGCTTGTGGCCACCACAGCTCCCCATTCCACCTTGACCCCCCAAGGAAGCCCATGGCACCCACGTGGTCTGTGTGGCTTCATCCCGCCTGCCTGAGCTTGCGCTCCCAGCCACTGTCCTGCCCTGTCCTTGCCGCTCCCCAATCCTGCTCAGTCCTCACCTCAGAGGGCTGTGACTGCTGTGCTGGACCAGAGAGGTGGGACAGGTGCCCTCACTCAGAGGTGGCTGAGCCCGCTGTGTCCCCAGAGGACATGATTGCCCTCTCAGCAAAGGGGCCTCTACTGCTGGGACCCAGGCCAGACAAGCCATGTGGGAGCAGAGCGGTTCCCAGTCCCAGTGCCAGGTGTCCCCATACAACAAGGACACAACATACATAGGTAATGTCTCTGCACACAGATGGACAGACCTACAGTGCGGCCACAAGCAGAAGGCTCGGGTGGGAAGAGGGGTGGTGCCTCAGAGCCTGGCAGGCACAGGGCCTCTGCTGACACTGGCCTTGCACTGCTGCCCTGACACCACCCTCTGATGCCTGCAGTCTCTACTCATTTCAGAGCCTGGACACCCATCCTCACACTGTCCAGAACCGACGCCGTCCATATGCACCCTTCAGCCCAACTCCCCGTCGTGACAAGGCACGCACTGTGGACAACCCCCCCAGACACGGATGGGGAGCCACAAACGAGCTCATGCCAACCACAAGAGTGAGGCCTGTGCTTCAGCCAGGAAAATACTTGTGTGTTCCTGAAGCCAGATTTTCAAGCTTTGCAAGTGAGGTGATTTTCCTCTCTCCTGGGAGCTGGCTCTAAAAAGCAGCTACATGGGCTTTAGGAGGCGGCATACCCATTATTCAATAAGGCTGCATAAACATACTTTGTTTCAGACACAACAAGCAAGATTAAAATTCTTATATACTTTCAATTAAAAATAATTTATGTGATGGATGGAACATGCCCAGCGAGGGACCCAGCCCACTTGGGGTACAGGGAAGGAGATGGCTGGGGCTGAACACAGGAATGCAGGGCTAGATTGCAAATCTAGGACTGTCCACTCCACCATCCCTAGTCTATGTAGCTTACAATAATCCTCCTGCCTCATCCTCCTGAATTCTGGGATGTCAGACATGTGCCACCACACCAGGCACATTTTTATTAGAGTGCTTGCCATACATAGTAAATCCATGCATCAGAGTCATATATCTGACCTCAGTGCTTTTTACTTCACTTCCTTTCCTCCCTTCCCCCAGATCACAGACTGGAGATGGTAGGTGGGGCCTGGGGAAAGGGCAGGCAGACCCGGCCTGTGTGGAGGACCCTGTAGGGGTCTCTGCTGGTGCTCAGTCTATGCAGAAACCCAGCCCAGGGTGAGGATCAGACTTCAGGGCCCCTGCAAAGCCAGGGCATGAGTGGCCTCTTGCTGGCCTCCAGGAGCAAGTTCACCAGGTCCCTCTCAGCTGGCGGCAGCTGCTGTGAGGACAGTACCACCTCGCCCAGGAAGGCTCTTGGAGAGCATGGTAGGGAGCCCTTGCCCACAAGCACTGTCCATGGGGGCCTGGGCCAGCATGACTCAGTGGCCTGGGTGCATCCCCTCCCTGGGCCTCAGTTTCCCGGATACAACATACACTTTCCAGAGCATGAACCCATAGCTATGGGGACTGGCTCCCTGGTTAGAGCAGGCTGGGACAGGTTGGTGGGGTGAAGTGATGGGATAGCCACACAGCTGGCCATGGGGTCCAGCAGGGCTGAGCCCTGAGAGCTGGGTCAGTAGTGGACCTTCTACTTTTTTGTGGTCCAGGGACTCAGATCCAGGGCTGAGCCTCCTGATCCACATGCCCAGTCCTTTAATTTTTTTTTTTTTTTTTTGAGACAGGGTCTCGCATTGTAGTTCAGCCTGGCTCTGAGCTCACTATGTAGCCTAGGCAAGCTTCGAACTCAGCAATCCTCCGGTCTCTGCCTCCTGAGTGCTGGGATGACAGGCGTGAGTCTCCACACCCAGCATTGTATGTGGTTACCGGGGATCAAACTCAGAACCCTGTGCTTGCGAGGCAGGTTCCAGAACCAATGAGCTAACCCTCCGGCCCCCCAGTCCTTTAATTTTTAAAAAAATTATTTAGTTTGAGACTGAGTCTCTCTAAACTGCTCGAGTGGGACTTCAGTTTGGAATCTTCCTGCTCTGCTCTCCAGTGCTGTGCTGGCTCCTCAAAGGCTTTTACTGGCTATTCCTCTCCCCTGACCTTGCACCTCTCCAGCCAGTTGCTGCCTCAAGACCTGCAGGGACCCAGGCTCTGCCACAACAGTTGCTGAGTACATGGGGCCTCCTGCTTTTTAGCCCTTTGTTGAGGCTTCACCCTGCTCACCCTCCCACTGCCCTCACCCTCCCAGCCACACCCCACAAACTGCTCCTGTCTGCCCTAGATGGCCTAGTGCCCTGGGGACGTGGTGACAGGCTGCCCTGACAGGACTTCTCTCTGCAGTGTGAGTCTCTCCAGCTGCCCCTCCCAGCCAGCCCCCACAGGGTCTGTCCAGCTGCAGCTCCTCTGATCCTTCCCAGCTGGGCCGTGTGAAGCAAATGCAAATTGGAAACAGGAGCCATTGAATTTTCCCTGGCAGAGCAAGCAAAACGGCAGGAAGTAGGTGTGTGGAGTGTGACCTTCGCTTTGGGAACCGCATAGGGAATGGGGCTTCCTCTTGTGCCTGTTGTGAGCCATTGACAGCCGGGATGTCTTGCCAGGACCAGGAACTGTGTGAGTGACGGAGAGCCTGTGTCCCTCCTGCCTAGGGACCTGCTGGGCACCATCACTGGTCCCTTTGATAACGCCAGTTACCAGCACCTTCACTGACCTCCAGTCAGCCAGCCCCAGACAAACCCACTGAGAAGCAGTGAGTTCAGGGCTGTGGAAGGGCAGCTGACCACATAAAGCACGTGGTAGTGGCCATGTCTGGCTGACCAGTCATCTCCCCCGTGTGATGGTGTGGCATGGTCACACCATAGTAATGCTTGCTAAGGAGCCAGCCCACAGCAGTGAACAGATCCCGTGGGGCTTCTTCTGCCCTCACACACCAGACCCCCAGACACCCCAGGTACAAGGCCCTCTTGACACATCTATACAGCCAGGGAGATGGCCAAGCCTAAGGGCCCCTGGTGGTACAAAGACTATGTATAGGGCCAGAGTCTGGACCTGGCCAGCTGGCCTTGTCCTAATCTGACCCTGACAAGTCACCATCCCTGTCTATAGCCATCCTGCTTATGCCAGCACTGTGCCAAAGTTTGAAGACCACCTGACTGACCACAAGGCCATTCACCTCTAGGTTTCTAAATGCAGAGCTGCAGGAAGCCCAAGAGAAAGGCCACCCAAGCACCTACTTCCCACTCCAGAGAGTGCAAGGAAGGGTGGGGGGTGGACCACCCACTGCACCCTAGAAGCAGAGCTGATGTGGGAATGCCACTTCCCTTTTTTTGTTTGATTTGTTTTGAGACAGTCTAGCCTTGAACTCACTATATAGCCCAGGCTGGCTTCCAACTTGTGGCCTTCTTCCTGCCTCAGCCTTCTGAGTGCTGGAAAGACAGGCATGCACCACCAGGGAGCGCCATTTCCTGACATTATCCTTCCAGCTCTTATAAAGGGGGAACAGCTACCCTCCCCACTTGGTGAGCCCCAGTTTACCAGGCACCCTCGCCTAGGGCTCTGTGTCCTGGCTTTTGGGGAGGGAGACATGGCAGGAAGTGGGAAGTGGACCTGCTGAGGCCCTACCTCTCCATGGGAGGCCCCAGGGAAGCAGGAGGACACCCTGATGTCCAGGTACTAGAAGTAGGTGAGGCCCAGGTAGCTCACATGCCCATAGACCCAGCACCTGGCCAGGATGTCGGAGACTCTGGGCACCCCTATAGCTACCAGCATGAGGAGGTCAGCCAGCACCAGCCCACCAGGTAGCAATTGGTGGGTGTGCAGATGGCCCACATGGTCAGCACCACCAGGACTACCATGGTGTTGCCCACAACTCACTCAATGCACACCAGCAACACCGGAAGACTGGGATGGCCTTGTACACAGGCAGGCCCAGGCTGGCATCACTATGCGCTTATGAGATGCTATAGGGACCATCCAGCTCGACGGTGTTTCCCATGGTACCCACTGGGCCTGGGGAGCAAGAAGACAGCTCAGGTACCCTCATCCTAGGGATGCCTTCCTGGGGCATCGGCTGCAGGGGCCCTAGACTGTGTCTTTGTGCATGCACTGGCCAGGGCCATGCTTAGGTCCCCAGCCTGTGACTGTGACAACACCTGCGTGGGAGGGCTGGTTCTCAGCACCCTCCATCCATCCACACCTACTGTGCCACCATGGCCCTGTGGCCTGCTGCTCCTCTGCAGTGGAAAGGAGGTGATGCCAGCACCAGAGAGGCCCAGCAAGCACGTGGGGTCTGAGATTCAGCATTAACACTAGGCTCTGATCTTCCTGTGCCTCAGTCTCTCTGTCCAGTGCAGATGGGGATAGGGCTTTAGCATGAATGGCTGTATGGGCAGCAGTGGTGCTCTGGGAGGGAGTTTGGGTTTTACTCCTACAAGGTTTGAAGCAAAGAGAACCAGTCTGTCAGAGTGGACCCTGCAAGTGCTGGAGCTGCAGCTCCCAGGATGGAGGAAGAGGCTGAGACGACATGAGGACCCTATGACTGCCCGCCAGGTGGGAGGCCTGGGGTATCTAGAGCACCTATGAGGCTGTGAGGAAAGGGCACCATGAGGGCCACTGGGCAGAAGGCTCTGCCCTGGAGCATGGGACTGGGTCTTGTTGGTGGCCGGGGCTATGGACACAGAGGCTCATCTGAGCTAGAGTGTGTTTCACGGGCCAGGGTGCCAGGTGCAGGTCTGTAGTCAGCTTCTGGGAAGTTGGCACAGGGCATTGTGCTATGTGCTTAGTAAACAAGCACCTGCCTGGGGAGTAAAGGGGTGGCTGGGACCCACAGGATAAGTGAGGGCTCAGAGTACATACATACACAACTCACCTGCACATGCAATACATGTGATACAGCTTCACATGTGTACACTTATATATGTGCGACAGATGCACACACACACTTGAGTACCAGTGTGCACAGACTCACATCATGGAAACATACACATACAGAACCCATAACTTCCCACCTCTACTAGTATGTTCAGACATACACATAGCATAGGCACACACAAAAAACTTCCGGCAGGCAGTCCATACTTGTAACCCCAGCATTTGGGGAGGTTGAGGCAGGGAGATTGTACATTTGAGTGCAGCCTGAGCTACATACTGAGACCCTGTCTCAAAATTTTAAAAATTAGGGCCAGAGGGTTAGCTCAGTGGTTCCAGCGCTGCCTCGCAAGCACAAGGTCCTGAGTTCAATCCCCGGTAACCACATATAATGCTGGGCGTGGAGACACGCCCACCAACAATCAACACTGCATACCACAATGCCAGACGTGATGGCTCACGCCTGTAATCCCAGCACTTGGGAGGCAGAGACAGGAGGATTGCTGAGTTTGCAGCGGCTTGCCTGGGCACCGTAGTGAGCTCAAGGCCAGCCTGGACTACTGGACTACAAAGTGAGACCCTGTCTCAAAAAGCAAAAAAAAAAAATTTTTTTTTAATTAAAAACAGGGGCGGGGGAGGAGATTTAGCTCAGTGGTTCCAGCACCTGCCTCACTAGCTCAAGGTCCTGAGTTTGATCCCCTGTAACCACATACAATGCTGGGCATAGTGACTCACACCCACCAGCAATCAATACCACATACCACAGTGTCAGGCATGGTGGCTCACACCTGTAATCCCAGCACTCAGGAGGCAGAGGCAGGAGGATTGCTGAGTTCCAGGATTGCCTGGGCTACATAGTGAGCTCATGGCCAGCCAGAACTACAAAGTGGGACCCTGTCTCAAAAAAAAAAAAA